>VXBJ01000740.1:0-61644 GCA_013400055.1 Nycticryphes semicollaris | reverse complement strand
GTCCAGACAGATCACATCCGTAGGTCATCCCTTATCTACCAACATAGTCACCCTATCAAAGAAGGCCACTAGGTTAGTCAGGCAGGACCTGCCCCTAATAAACCGATGCTGCCTGTCCTGAATCACCTCCCAGTCCTCTATGTGCCCAAGCATATCATCTAGAAGGATCTGTTCCAGGATCTTCCCAGGCACAGAAGAGAGGCTGAGAGGTCGGTAGTTGCCAGAGTCCTCTTTTCTACCCTTTTTAAAAATGGGTGTGATGATTCCTTTCTTCTAGTTCACAGGGACTTCACCTGACCTCCACAACTTTGCAAATATCATGGAAAGTGGCTTGGCAACTACATCAGCCAGTTCTCTCAGAACTCCCGGATGTATTTCATCAGGTCCCATGGACTTGTATATCTTCAGGTTCCTTAAGTTGATCACGTACTTTGTCTTCACTTACAGTGGGAGGGACTTTGTCACCTTGGTCTCCAACTTAAGGGCCATCAACAGGAGGAAAGGGGTTGGAGTGACCACTGACGCGAAAAAGTTTTTGAGAACTTCCGCATTTTCCTCGTCCATTGATACACGTTCCCCACTGTTGCTCATCAAGGGGGCTATGCTTTCTCTAACCTTCCTTTTCTGGTTATTGTACCAGTAGGAACCTTTCTTGTTTTTCTTTACATCCCTTGCCAAGTTCAGTTCTAGCTGTGCCTTGGCTTTCCTAACATCATCCCTACACAGCTGGGCAATGTCCCTATACTCTTCCCAGAATCCCTGTCCCTTCCTCCATTTCCTGTTTAGCCTCGTCTTGGCCTTTTATTTGGCCAGCAGGTCACAGCTCATCATTCATAGTCTTTAGAATGGAACTGTTTGATCTTCATAACTGTTAAGTAGCAGGTACAGTGTTCTTTAGAGGGGATCAAAATCTATTATAGAAAGACTGAAAACTAAAAAAAGTCAAGTGGATATTGATTTGGATACCTTTCTTTTTTTAAAAAAATATATTGTTAAAACTGAAAAAAAACTCCTTTAATGACAGTACATACAGCTGCCATTTTTGGTCTGGACAGAAGTAGTGCTTGTACTTCATTGTGCTTTTGATGTATCTGAAATTTAAGAACATATCACCTGGCTAGTTGGTTTCTGTTCATCCATCTATCAGCCTTGACTGATAACATCTATAAGTGTTTTCTATATATTTGACAATCTATTTTTATTTTTTGGAGGTTGTAGTAAATACTGTAATTTCTTGCTTGCAGAAATGTGTCTTCTATCCTATTTCTGACATCTCTTTTAGATCTCCTTAGCCTATTTTTCTCCAAGAATAGCATGAACTGATTGATGCGATTTGGATACTATCCCTATAATAACTAAATTATGGAATTATGGTTGGGAATCTAAAGCCTTTTTTTTTTTTTTTTTTCTCTTCAAAGTAGGAAGATGAGTTCTGAAATGAGAAAGATCGGTTCATATGTTTCTTTTTTCCAGGGTTGTAAGGTACATTGACCATTAGGAGACAGCACAAGATGGAAGCAGGCCGCAACCCACTGAATTCCACCTGCCTGTTCAGTGCATGCATTAGTGCACATTTGTCAGGATGCTTTCCAAAGTTACTTGATGTTATAAAGCAATGTTTAAAAACCCTATGTGGACAGGACTGGCAAAGAAATGCTGATTTTTGCATTTCTGCTGATCTGTACTTATTGATTTTTCAGATACACAATAGAGATTTACATTATATTAAAAGCTAAAAGCAAAACATTTATTAACCTTAGCCATTCTAATTGGTTCTGAATCAAGGAAGAAGATGCTAGTTTTCCAGGCCAAGCTCTGTTTGAAGAAGAATGACTAGGTGATGTTTTCATGTAGATCTTTTGTTCATCCCACTTCCCTGAGTCAACTTTTCTCTTTCAACTCTTTAGTCACGAGTGGGAAAATGCTGGCAATTTTACTGAATTCTGATGTGAAGAACTGTTTGTAGTAAACTCACTTGTTGGTTAAAAATCCTTATTTTTTCCTTTTATACTGGTTTGGGTTTTGGGTTTGGGTTTTGTTTCTTTTTTATTTTGGTAAATCACTCTATCAATACTTTATTCCCTTAAAAATGGATGAAGATATTTGTGACACTTGCTTTTATCTTTGGTTCTGAAATTCCAGGTAGTGGGAGAAATGACTGAAACAAACCAATTCTCTAGGAAACAGCCTTGTCTTAGTACAAAGTCAGTACATGGGTTTCAACTAAACATTTGAAATTAATTGTTTATATAAGGAACAAGACTTTCCACTGTATGTCATAAAGCAAAAGCCAAGAACTTTTATCCTGGTTGTGCAGTGAGTTTCTCAAGACCATTTCCAGAATCCCAGCTCTTCCAGGTTGCTATTCTGAGAAACAGTTCTGTTCCAAAATGTTGAATAACAGCAAATTCAGCCTGGCTGCAAGTGAAATGGTTGTTACCCCATCAGCATTTGCTTATTCACATTTACAACTCAACTGAAATATAGGTATTTCTGAAAAGATCAACATTATACTTGGTCAACTTATATTTACAATAGTTAATGTATTATCTAAATACTTTTTTTGTAATTTTGATATGTTATTTGGTGAAGCAATTTCAACAACCTTCAACAAAATTGCAGTAAGATTTCTGACTTGCCATTGTACTTCTCTGTATCTAATCATTAATTCACCATTTGAAATCCTGCTGTTATATTTAAAGTTTTATCATATTTGCTTAACTTCCCTTGTTCACAATTATATCATTTCCCCTTTTTTCCTTTAGCCTTTGCTGTCATGTCAACTTGTATAGTACTTATCAATCATTATTGTTCTATAGAGGGGTTTTTTTATATTGTATCACAGTAACATGTCTGTTGTCTCATATTCACTAATTCTTCTTTCATATTGCCTCTCTTCAAAGGAAGTTAGTATTTTCCAAAGCACTGTTAGCCATACCAGTTCCATCAGGAAAAGTATAATGTGCTTCAGCATTTTGTTACCCAAAGTAATAGTAATTACTTCCGTATGGTCAAAAACTCAGCTCCTCAGTTTATCCTAAGTTTTGGTCCCCTGAGCTCCCACTATACAAATATGTTCATTTTCTTTTCAACTCTTTCATTAATTGAACTAACCAATTCACTATGAAACAAAACTTTATTACAGTTGTGGTGATAATTTGCTGTTAGGACTTCATCAGTAACTAGAATAGATGAGATTTATTTCATTTGCTCAGCCCTTACATTACCTAAGCTATTATGAAGTGAAGAAGCATCAAAAAAAGAATGGTTGTGCTTTCAAACTAGAGCACCAAATGCTACGTAAAGGGAACATGGCCACTTTGCAATATGGGAACTAGCCACGACCTATGTGGAAAGTGTCATTTTGCATTTGTTGGCATGGAGATGATATGCTTAGCAGTGTGAGGCTGGATGTAATTTCTAGATTTATAAATGTGTTTACAATATTTTAGTGAACTTCAAAACTGTTCAAACTGAATTTGTGTTCCGTACCAAAATCTAATTCATGTTTGTATACATAAAAGTGCATATAACTTATGTTCTTCAATATAGGCACTGTGAGACTATGCTTCTTTGTAAAGGAATAATTGCTACATATTGGATACCTGTAGCTATAATTGCTCTCTTTTTCTTTGTATTTATCTGTCATTGTACTATGAGTGTAAATCCTAAAGTCTTCAAACCAGGATATTTTTAGAAAGATTATTTTATTTTAGTAGGATGCATATTTCATCATAAAATGCTTAGAGGCTGACAATATATTTCTTGTATAGTCTTGAGATAATTAAAAAGGAAAGAACTGGAGGGAAAAAATCATGAGTGAGAACTGGAGCAGGATATAATAGAAAAATGGGTGTGAATAAAAGAAAAAGGACGTAGAAAATACTGTTTCTTCAAGGAAAGAAATTTGGAAAAGCAGAACACACAAAAAGTACTATACTAGGTACAAATATGCTGATGAGGGTTTTCATGTCGATTTCTTTAGGTGTTATGCCAGTGTTATAAAAGTCGATACTTAATTTCTTCTCAGTGTCCTCATGAAAAAAATGGAAGGTACGCAAGTTATCAGTTTGTAATTATAGCATTACAGTGAATTCTCTCGTCAGTAAATAGTATGAACACAGTAAAACAATTGGCAAAATATAGAACTCTTTTCAGCAATCTTGTATTATTTTGCCTTTGTTTTCCAGTATGCAGCCATTGGCTAGGCAAAGAAACGGTTCAGTTTCGGATTGTGTGTGACTCTTGAGAGTCACACTCCTGCTAACTTCCAACTGACTGCAAGTGCGTCCCCTGTAGTCTTTGTAAGATTTTTGAAGTACCTTTCCTTTTCAGCAATGTCTCTTCCAGCCCAAATTTCTTGCAATTCAATTAGCATTTTTTTTTGACTGATTCTGTGAGAAACATGGTAGTTGTGGGGTTTTTTTGTTTGAAATAGCTATGGATTTGTTCCATTTTTCTATTTCTTGCCTATTTCTTAACCTTTGAGCAAAAGTTTCTGCACATTCATATCCAAAAATCACCTACACTAGTCTATAGATATTCTTTGCACAGTGTATTATCTTGTCTGGCTGATGTAGTGCAGCTTCTCACCCTTCCAACCTCCATCAGAAGGGCAAAATCTGCGCTGATATCTAGGAGTTGCAGCTCCTCAGAAGAAGAGTTGTTGTTGGGACTTGTATTTCAGCAGTTACGGGTATTTCACCTCATGAAACTCAACGTATAGGATTCTTTGTAGGTGAATTCAGCTATGATACTGAAAAGCTGTTTCTGACAAAGGAAAATGTGCAACAGGAAAGAGAAGGAAAAAAAAAACCAGAACCTGAGCAGTGTTGGCAGCAGGTTTTCTAAGTACTACAGGTTTTATTTTCTGGGCATTCAGTTGTTATTGTAGATGAATATGAGTCTATTTGAGAGATCTTCACTATTCTGAAGAGGTGATTTGGAATAGTTCTTGGGCTGAAATTGGAAATATTTTTCTTCTTTTTATGAGAGTTAATCTCCATGCCCATTTTCCTGCAAAAGTACAGACCAAGAGTCAGAGAGCAGCAAACCAGATGGGAGAAGGCAGTATTTAAAAGGCAAGGTTGAAATACACGGAGCAGTGTGGATGCTTGGGCCAACTTGCCCTAAATGCTGCAGCTGAGTTAGTGCAGGGCTCTGTTGGGCATCAGCCTCCTCTCCGCCCACAGATTGTATTGCATAGTATAGGCGTGGTAAAAATGCCTTGATACAGAATGGGATGCTATACCAGCACCTCCAGTGAAGTTTGTTCTGGGCTTTTCTGCCACACTGTAACAGGTCAAGCAGGTCCCATGTGGCTTGGGGTTGTTTGTGGAGCAGAGAAATGGCTCAGCCGAACCACTGTGGAGGAGGAAAATGAGGTGGCTAGTAATCGATTCACCTCTATGCAGTATAGGGTCAGACTAGTCACATACTGATATGTACACAGACTCGTGAGGCATATTCCTCTATTTGTACAATAAAATAGTAAATCCTCTTTTAGGTTTTGCCTCAAGTTTTACTATGCTGTGAAGAATACCAACACAAAATGGTATTAAACCTGAAATAAGACAACATAGCATATGTTTTTAGTGTCCCTTGTTCAGCTTGCTGCACCATGCTGTTCATATTCCGCTTTGTTTTTATTAACTTCTCTCTGAAATGAGGTTTCCAAATTCTAATGAGCACTCCCTAATTTACAGTTTTTTTCAAGTGACAGATTTACCATTTGGTCAAAAAAACCCCTAGTAGATAAAAAGATAAAAGGATAAGGTTTTAATAGAAGATTAAGCTTCTCTAAATCTCTGTGAATAATTAAGATCTAGTTGACCTATGAATATTTATAAATGTGTTAATTAAAGGATGTGTGAGTGAGTCCACCTTGCTGTGTCACACACTCATTAACCCTAGCAACTCCCAGATGTTCATTGTATCTGTGTTAAGGACAACCTAGAATTCAACTGTATTATACCAGTTTGAGGAGGTCTTCCTGAGGTGGTGTTTAAATCTGTGCGTTACCAACATAGGCGGAAGAAACAGTCCATGCCACGGGCTATTTCTGTGGCTTCAGTGTTTTCACCAATGTAGCTGTAGGGGTGCTATGGTGCTAACCATTCTTTGAAGAGACAAAGGACTTCTCAAAATTGTATTCTCAATTATTTTATTTATTGGATTTGATTCAGTAACTTTGTATCTATTTTTTTTAAATGCCAGACTAGTGATAAACGAGTGTTAATAAGGGAGAGGCTAACTGTGTGTGCTTCTTACTATTAATTAATAAAAAACTACCAACGTGAGATTTTTTACATTATTTTTCTGAAATTACCCTATTAATAACTATTTAAACATCTTAGTGAATTAAGACACTTTTCACCACTGTAGCTCTTAATTTGTGTAGGCTGAGGAATTGTCTTCAGACTTGCAAGAGTAGTGTCTAGCTGAAGATCTAGGAGCAAGAACCATTTCTGACTTATCTATGGCCAGACTGGACTGTAGTATTGTTATCTAGTGGTATTTTTAGAGAGGGTCACATTAGCCAAGAAAGGAGAGTGAAATCAATCCAGAAAATTTAAATATTGTTTCTTATTCTGAAGCAAATTTTAAAAGTTTTTTCTACTTTCTGGAAGGAGATTATTAGCTGCTGTTTCTTCTCAAGAAAGCCAGAGCTTTGTGAACATTGTGAATATTGTGAACATTGACCAGCATACTCTGGTGCTTTCCAGAACGTTATATGGTACATAGTTAGCCCTACATAGAGCCATGTCATAAACGTTTAATTAAAGTATACATTGTGTTTTGCTAATACAAGTCTCCTCGAATTGCATCCAGTCTGTAGTTGGAGATACTGGGGGATAAGAAACCCTCTCTGTTTTGTTTTAGTGGTTAATCTGCTGTTTAAAATGTACTGCCTTAATCGGGGCTGAATCTATCCAGCTTCTTTCTGGCTGAAGGAGTTTGGCTTTGGTTTTGTCCTGTCCTTACCTCCTCCAATACATCAAAAGAACTTTAATATCTCTTGTTTCTTCCCTTTGAAAGTCCCATATACTGTCATAAAGCCACTACTAAATCTTGTTTGTGATAAATAAATACATAGATTGAGCTCATTAAAACTCTGAGTGTCGGACATTTTCTTCAGACTTCAAATAGTTTTTCTGGCTTTTTTTTTCTGCACTCTTCACAGCTTTTCAGTCACCTTTCAAAACGTGGTCCTTAGATCAGAATACGTAGTAGTAGTAAGACCCACTCACCAAGATCTGCAATGGATGCATTAGATCTTTCTTATGCCAACTTTCCATAGGAGTGCTTTTAACTGTGTCCCACTTTTGTGCCAAAAGACACGTTGTGGAATAGTTGTGGAGAAGGCAGCAGAAGAAAAGAAAAACGGGGGAAGGAAGACTTTTCAAAAATTGGCACTGAAATTTCTTTTCGCTACTAAGGCATAACGCTGCGTTACTTTTTGACATTAATGATAGTTTTAGTCTGATCTGGGAAGAAGTCAGTGATGTGTTATCTGAATAGTGACAACTGTTCTGTATTACTGAAAAAAAGTAAAGCATGTGTGCATCCTCCATATCGCACAACCGATTCTGAATAATATTAGGAGATTTTTTAATTATTTTTTTTTAAGTTCACATTGCGTTCATTTTAAGAAAAGTTTTTAACTGCAAGAGTTTGCAGGATCTCTTAGGATGGCAGTAATCTAGCCTCAGGCTATATGGAAATAATGGTAGTCAAAGATGAAAAAGCTTTATTAATCACATGAACTCACATATCAACAGTGGAAACCCTTATTGCTGTGTATGCAAAATCTGGATTTAGAATAGTTTAAACAGCACATGGCTGACTTCTGCGTTGCGAGCATAAAAAATAACATTGAATGTCGCCTGTCAAGAACTGGGAATTGGCTCCAACATAATAACAGCTGTGCTGACTCCAAATGAGTCAGCTGCCCAGCTGCTGTAGGTCAGGTTAAAGCTACTGCCTCCCTGCCAGATGCTCGGCAGGTCCTAGAGGATGGCCGGGGGCTACTTTCAGAAATACTTGGCCTTCATAGAGCAGCTGGGCAGAGCTGAAGAAACTGCATTTATTAAGCCACCTCCTTTCTGTTTTGCCACGCTTATGGGGTGCCTGCATGGCTAACAAGCGTTGGAGAGTGGTGGGATTCAAAAAGGGATGAGGCAGATGGAGGGGTTTTGCTGTTAGTTGTTAGTCTTTACACGTAAGGACTTGTAAGGACCTTCCCCCCTTGCTTTCTTTTCCCAGTCTCTCAAAGGAGGAGGGCCATGGCCTGTTGTCCACAGTCTTTCCACAGAAGGAGGAGGTAGAGGGAGGAAATCCAGGTAGTGGTGTAGTTTCTCCTGCCCCTCTGTCCTTGGTGGAGCAGGACATGGGAGGAACACTGCTTGCTGCAGTAGGGACAAGACAGAAGCCCTCTGAAAGAGTGTAAGTTGCTGTTTGTCTAAAAGGGAGCTTAAGTAAGTGGTCAGTGTTTTGTGTGTCCTTATGTGAAAGAAGAGATAACGTAAGCCTTCCAGTAAAATACCAAAAATAACTCTTTCCCCCCAGTATTTTTCTTAAACAACATATTACTCAATTTTTTGACGTTTTATACTTTACACTTGGCATTCCATAATGTGCTGAAAACGTGCATATCACATAACTTAAATTAAAGTTGCTTTATTAAACTACCCTTCATTCAGTGTTCAGTGACATGTTCCCTACCAGCCATTACAAGATTTAGTTGAAGATAAACTTAAAACAATAAACACTTGCTTTATCAAGGATCTACTATTACTTAAATTTGATTAGGTTTTATTAAAGTTAAGAATAGTTAGATCTGTTTTGGTGAATTATCTACATATTGGCAACATAGGATTCCACCTAGACTGCTGAAAAATATTCATAATCAGCTGTTTTGTTTAAAGGGCATAAACAATTTAAAAGGATAGGAACGTTTAAATGTCAGACTAATTATCACACTGTGGTCATGCTCTCAAAGGAGAATGATTCTCTGCAATGCAAAAGACCAAGCTTTAATTTCTATACTAACATTTCTTCCCATAAAACTTATCTTGCAATGAGCATTATTGTTTGAAATTCTAATATCAGTATTCCAAAAATAGAAGTTTCAAGCACATCTTTTTTTTGTAACCTCCTGGCTATTTTCTTTTCTCATTTAAATTTTAAGCTTTTAAGTGTACTAGGATTTGATTTTTAAGCTTTTAAGTGTATTAGGGTTTGGTCTTTTTTAAAGTATACTTTTCTAATGGTGAGTATGGTGTGAAAATCCATTTCAAAATAGGGTAGGTTTTTTAAGATAAAATCTCCCTTTAGATAAAAGACAATTAATGAAAACACTCTTAACTGGGAAAAATGGCATACATAATGATGGAAGAGCTCTGATAATTGCTACTTTTATTTTATTTGCATATATATTTATTTTCAATATCATAATACGTACTGTACTTTTTACACTTCAGGATGTACACTTCAGTTATACTAACCATGATGACAAGCTTATTTCCAATGGAAGTAATTGAAGCTGGTTTCAGAAAAACCATATAATGTACCCTTTATCTTTTCTCTGATGATCTGGTAGAGAATAAACATCTCAAACTGAGAGAAAGAGATTAACAAAAAGGAAATTAGCAGCTAATTACAGTACTGGCCAGGTTTAAAAACCTTCCTTGGTTTTTAAATAGCAGCACTAAACACTTTCAAATAAAATTGCCTTCTTGGGAAAAAGGAAGTATTCCTGTTTGTTTATTTTTAAAGTATTGTTCAAAGAACAGGTAACTGCATGGCAAAATAGTCCAGGATTTTTAGTATTAGAATGTAATATTATTAGAAAGTGGTGTAAAACTGTATAATAAGATAAAACTATAATGAGCTGCACTATTTGTTGGGATGTAACTAACTTTTTACTTGCTTCAGTACAAGGGTTTTCAGAGGTTCAACAGCCCATCAGTCTCAGAGATGCTAAGCTGTTTTCTTGGTTCCAGTCTGCAGAAGCGCTTTATTATTGGTCCTTAAATTAAGATAATGAAAGGTGTGTTCTGCCCACTCCTGAAGTCCACTGAAGTAAAGTGAGAGATTCTCTGGCAGCCTGTAAAGAGAAGGTGGCCACCAAATATGTCAGGCTCATCTTGCCCTTAGTGAAGCCATGTTGGCTATCACTGATCACCTCCTTATTTTCCATGTGCTTTAGCATAGTGTCTAGGAGGATCTGCTCCATGATCTTGCCAGACACAGAAGTGAGACTGACCATCTTGTAGGCCCCCAGGTCTTCCTTTTCCCCTTTTTAAAAATGGGGGTTATATATCCCCTTTTCCAGTCAGTGGGAACTTCACCAGATTGCCATGATTTCTTAATTATGATGGATAATGCCTTAGCAACTTCATCAACTGGTTCCTTCAGGACTCACGGATGCATTTACATCAGGCCTCATGGACTTGTGAACCTTCAAATCCTTAGACTGTCTTGAACCTGGCATTCTACAGTGGCCAGTTCTTCATTCTCCCATTCCCCGCCTTTTGTCTTCTATGACTTGGGTAGTGTGGCTAGAGCACTTACTGATGAAGACCAAGGCAAAGAAATCATTGAGTACCTCAGTCTTCTCCATATCCCACGCGACCAGGTCTCCTATTTCCTTCTGGAAATTTTCCCTATTTCCCTATCTTTTTCATGAGTGACATACCTGTAGAAGCTTTAGTTGTTGTCCATGATGTCCCTGGCCAGATTTAATTCTATCAGGACTTTATCTTATGTAACATGGTACTCTACAAAGCAGAACCCTGAAGAGGCCAAAGTCTGGTCTCCTGAAGTCTGGGGTAGTGAGTTTTCAGTTCACCTTCCTTGCCCCCATAAGGATCTTGAACTCTACCATCTCACAGTCACTGCAGCCAAGGCAGCCCTTGAGCTTCACATTCCCCACCAGCCCCTCCTTGTTATTGAAAACAAGGTCCAGCATAGCACCTCTCCTCATTGGCCCCACTGTCATTTGGAAAATTAAGTTATCATTGCAATCCAGAAATGTCCTGGATTGCTTATTCCCTACTGTGTTGTCCCTCCAACAGATATTGGGGTGATGGAAGTCCTCCATGAGAACCAGGGCTTGTGAATGTGTGGCTGCTCCTATTTGTCTATGGAGGGCCTTCTCCACTCATTCTTCTTGGTCAGGTGGCCTATAGCAGGCTTCCACTGTAATGTTACCTGTCGCTGCCCTCACTTTAATCCTGACCCATAAACTCTCTGTCAGCTCCTCGTCCATCCTCAGGTGGAGCTCCATGCACTTCAGCTGGTTATTGACGTAGAGGATGACTTCCCTCATCATCTACCCTGCCCCCTCATCATCTACTCTTCCTAAAGAGCCTGTATCTTCCCATCCTAACACTCCAGTCATGTTCCACCACATCTCTGTGATGCCAAAAAGATCATAGCTGATCTTAACGTGATGCCAGTTTAAACTTTGTGCTTAGCATGTCTTTTTATCTCTGTCATACATATACTTAAAACTTGATATATGAAACTTTGGTTTCTTGGTTACTGGACTATTTTATAGGTAATAACCTAATAGGAAGATCAAGAGTTTTGCATGAAGATCATGTATGGTAGGAAGGGGTGGGGAGGGCAACACTTTTCAGAAGGTAGTCAGTGACCTGAAACTGAGATTGCTGATTGCTTACTTGTTGATATGTTAATGTGGAGTAATTATTCCGGTGAATTGAAGCTGAAAGTCAACAGGTATATTCATTAATTCAGAATAAGCTTCCTTATTGTTAATCTTGGTTGGGGTATCTATTTCCAGAACACCACTATACAGCTTTCCCTTATCCCTTTGCCAAAATAACAGATAAGTTTTCGAGAGTTTCTTAGAATAAACTTTATTCTACTAACACTAACTTTAGGGCTCCCAGCTGAAGGCTCTTTTCTAAAGTATTTTCTTCTGTTTTAAGCATTTTGCACTGAAAGTAAGGAAAGTTGAATAAAATTGTGCTTGCTCAGGTGTTGATGTAATGGACAGAATAGGTTACAATATTTTAAAATTACTGTAAACATACAATATGTTTATTCTTTTATAAACTACTTTCCTCTGTAATTCTGTGTATAGCGAGAGTTTTGCAACTAATGAAATAACATCTTTTCCCACATCAGTGTCCTTTACATATATTTATGACAAGGTTTTGTTCAGCTTCATTGTTAATGAGATGTCATTAAGGAATCGAAAATCAAGTCTGTGCCTTTAGCTCAGATTTAATTCAAATGTGCCTGTGAGAAACTGGGACAAATGTGTTTTCTCATTAAGATTAAGCTGTTTATGTTAAAGGTGTACAGACTGAATTGTCATTTACACTTACTAATAGAATTGTATATTACCAACGCAATTAATGTTCCCAGGCAGTTTATAAGCCGAGATATTAAAATGGCATCTGAAATTCAGTGTCTGGCTAAAAGGCTGTTCTGTTTTTCGTAAATTTAGCAAGAAAGCTGGATGTTATTTCTCTAGATTAAACCAAGTATAATGGCTAGATTTGTTCTACAATTATTTTTAAATGTTCAATATTTTTATGCACAAGATGGTGAAATTCCTCTAAACTCTAAATTTACTCTTCCTCAGTCTATCTTGGCTAACAGATTAACTCTTTTTAATCTGCTGTTGGGATAAGCAGTGCCAGGTGGGGAGAATGAGGGAGAACACCTGCTTTCAGCACTTCCCATCACCTTGGTAATAACAGGTATTTCTCCTCTGGCTGCAAGCAGAGCTGCACCTTAATTTAATAAATAGAGAAATGAAACCCCCACAATTATTAACAAGAACAAAAGTCACTTTGGTGACTCACAGTTAGTGCATTGTCAGCCTAATGAATCTAGCAGTTCATTTCCAGCCTGGTTTTGTACCACCTTCTCCAAGCCCTGCCCTCTGACTGACTTACATGGGGTGAGCGTGACGGTGGGTGCAGAGCCTGAAGGAGTTGCGGGTCTCTCAGCCTCCTGCTGGAGAGTGTGTGGGACATTGGAGATAGCAGCTTTGCCTGTATTTGTGCTATTTTCTGTTTTTTAAAAAAATAAAATCATTCACAGTGAAGACGTTTGAAATGTAGAGCTCAAGGCTGCATTGGACTGCACGAGCTGCTCATTTTGTGTCGCTTAATAGCTTCTAAGAACAGTTGCAGCAGCTGTAATTTGTGAACTTTAAGCTTTTGCAGCCATAAATTAACTACCGGAACTATTTCTTATCTTCTGTCAAGAGTAAGAAAAGGGCTTTAAAATTCTGTGGGTGGTGAGTTGTTTTTTTTCCCTGAAGACTGCATCTGGGTAACTAATATTTTCTTAATTATAAATATGCAAAACAGGCGGAACTTGTTTAAGTACAACTTTTTTTTTTTGGTAGATCAGCATTTTCTTTTAAAGGGTAGGGTTTTTTCATTTAACAAAAAAAGGCATTTTCAGGATATATTCCCTTTTCTGTTAGCAAAAGCAGTGGCAACTATATTAGGCAACCATTGCATTAGTTATTTATTAGGTGAAACTTTTAGAATATTAAAACTTTTCCCCTGAGTATACCTGTTTCCTGTTCCAGCTATGTGGGTGAGAAAGTTATTAGTGTAGGAGTCAATAAAATTTCAAACTACTTTGTTTTATTCACACAAGTAACCATTTCTAACTTAAAGAAAGAAATAAGACCCTCGGGGGCAGAAATCGGCACATGCAGATGCAAAATGGATCTTTCCTGCCTCTTTTCTGCTCTAAAGGAGATGAATTTCTCAGCCTATAAACTGTAAGACGTTACTTGGTGGTCCACAAAACTATTGGAAAGAAAGAAAAAAATTAATAATGTCGCAATTAAAATAAAAATTGACCTATTGCTTCTTCTGCAAATATGGAAATTATAGACGTGATAAAGTCAAAATTTAGCTCAATATATGTTTTATGTTGTTTCTGAGGATATTAATGGTCTATGTTTTTTCTTAGCTGTCATTTTTAATGTTTGGGTGATTCGCTTAGGTCTTAGATGCAGAAAGAATATTCTGCCCCACCAATTGCATGAAGTTACTAACTTACAGATCCTTATCATTGAGGTCCTACATAGCTTGGAAGTTTTTGATATAAGCTACACCTATTTTGTTTAGTGTGACCTGTTTTATTCCTCAGGACAAGGAGATATTGGGAAGTCAGGGGAAAATTTCTGCGTTCTGGACAAGAAGATTTCATCCATTTCATGTATCTGACAGTCTGCTGGACTAAAACCACAGATGGATAGGAGAGCATCCTGCACAGTGTTCATGATATAAATCCAAACACTGTTGTACCTTCTTCCTGTTTCTGTTGCCTTTTAAATGGGAACTAAATATCTCAATAAAACACCTATTAGGAAAGAGAGAATAGAAAATCTGAAGGTTTCTTTATTCAAGGAGTTGTGGCTCTTGAGTCCCAGCTTCCTCTCTGTCCCCTAGTGAATGTTTTTTTGGGATGGAACTTCACAGGGAGTGAAGTCACCTGTTGCATATTGATGCGTGCAGACCACTTCACGGCTCATTGATACCTCATTGATAAAAATTGATAGCTCAATTTTTAAAAGAAATATACAGAATAATATTCTACCCAAATCAATCCCTCTGCAATCTCTTAGAGTTTGTGTGATGTTCACTCAGAATGCATGTGTTGGGATGGCAACTTTATAACTATTCTCATGCTGTTTCCGCTCTAACAAATGCTGAGGTGAGAGTTTATTTCTTAAAAGAAAATAGGGAGCTGATTGCTGAGACGAACTTAAATTTGAAGTAGGGAAGGCAAGGAACAGATTGCATATCAAACAATATTTTCTCTGTCAGTGGAAAATAGTAACAGAAGGATTTTCAGTTGGAGAAAATCATATGAGTAATGTAAGTAGTGTTTAAAATTGCCAGCTATTTAAAATGGAAAGAAAATTGCAAATACGGTTGGCAGAACCCTCACTGGCAGTATTATTTTACTAAGAAGGCCCAAACAGGCAGATGGATAATGGTATATATCAGCTACCAAACAGACAGCTTTTTTGTTTCTCTGCGTCTCTACTGCTAAATTTCAGAAAACCTTTATCTTTTAAAAACTAGTTCAATAATATTTAGCAAATGGATTCACATCTCCCATCTAAATAACTTGTGCATTAACAAAAAATTTAGCTTTGAAGTTCCTGAAATGGCAAATACTGACATAACATGATTAATAACTTGACTCATTCTAACTATTCCTTTTTTTAAATGTAGCTTCTGTTTTTTCTTTTTTTGAGTGACTAATTTAGGGACTATTTTGCATCTACTTCTACAATCAAAAGGAGTTTACTATACAGCATTACTTTACTATATACAGCATATCTTAATAGAAAATTGTCTTGAGCTGCTCTGTGATTCTACTGTGCTCCAGAACCTTCTGAATCATGCAAATGGTGATCTAAAAAGTAGCTGACTTTCTGAATTACAACTGAAAATTTGAGAAAAATAACACATTCAAACCGATACAAATTAAACAAGACAGGACTCATATTGGAATAAGAATGTTTCTGTGACCATTCACAGAAGTTTGGCATGTTTTTACAAACACCCAAAATATCAGGTTCTTGCTGCAAATGTACGATCCAAGAGAACCCATGGTTGCCATCAATGGCTGGAATAGTATCTCTAGTGTTAAGTGATTTTTAGAGTAAAAAAAATGTACTGAAAGCATTTAATTTCTGTTCTGGAATACCATCTCCTTCAAGAGAAGGTACTCCTGCTAGCCACCTTCCATGTAGGTACTCCTACAGTTATGGTTTGCAGGCTGCTTTATTGTTCAGTGCAATATTGTACATGTGGAATAGGAGTGGTGGTGGGTGTTGCAGATCTACCTTGCAGACATTAAAACAGCTCAAACATGGAAGAGATGCAGAGTCAACAACAATCCATATTAGCGTGCCTAGCAAAATGGAAATAGAAGAGCATAATATGCCAGCTCAAGTCAGCAGTTAAAGCAGGAGGAGGCTCTTGCTGACCGCTTCCATGAGTTCAAGAATGGCCCTGGCAGTAACCCAGCCAGTGCTGACACAGCTCCAGTCTGCCACTCATGCTACAACAGAAAAATTACCAATATCCCAGTCACTGTGGATAACCATGCTGCAGGTCACTGTAGAGATGCCAGTTGTGATGTGGCTGTGCAACTTTATTGTGTCCTTGGGTGATGCCATACTCCATGTGAGGGAAGGATCTCATGTGTTAACATACTGAGACGGCATTTAGGGGAATGGAGTTGATTTAGAGACTGTAAGGACTCTCCGTTTTTGGGGGTGGTGGTTTGTGATTCACAGTAGCCTGGAAAGTCAGTGCTCAAGTAGTCTCAGTTCCCATTGATTTAATAGGACTGAATTTTTGACTAAGACTGCCGTCCCTCCAATATCTGAGGCTCAAAAGCTTTTCAGTCTGTGTGTGGTATACCATATATGTGCCACTGAACCATAAATTATAAGGATAGCTATCAAAAATCAAGGGGGTTTAATATGACTTCAGCTTTTAGCCTAATAGACAGTATGTGCTATCAAAGTATCAATTGTTATGCCGAGTAGATGGTGACAGCAAGGAAGCAACACACCAAGCATGTTATCATCTACTGATAAATTGCAAGGTAGAAGGATGGGTGGACAGTTTTGTAGCATCTGGGTCACTCTAATTTAAATTAGGCATTTAAAATATTTTCCCCAGGAAGAAAAATAAAATTTTATTTGTTCATATTGCTCATTGTAAGAGGTTTCTTGATATACGATGCAGCAGCTTATGTAGAGGAAATAAAAGTAAATACAGCAGATTTAATTGGAATATATGTATATTCAGTGAAATGACATAGAACACTCTTGAAATTCCATTCTTGTCTGGGAATGGGTATCACTTTAAATTTCTTAAATATTACTAAAAAATGACTGACAGTGTTACGAGTAATATTTTGAAAAATTTACTGAAGAACCCTGAGATGTGGAGAGCTGTAAATGCAAGCACCTTCCAGAGCCACAGGCTGAGCTGACATCTCTCATGTATTTAGATCTTGTCACAGATACCCCTGGTGACAATTGCAACTAGCTTTCCAGCTCACCAAGAAAAGGTCTGTTATTTTACAACCTTGCCAGCTGAAAAAAAAATCTTCTGCTCTTTCTGTGACAGGTGTCTTGTCCCAGCACTGTGGTTTCAGATCATTGAGATCCTTCTTCACTCACTTGGTTCAGCTGGGCTCTGGCAGCAGTCACACATTTATTCTTTGTTAAACACACAGGTCTAAGCAGCAGTAAAGTGACACTCATCAGGTGGTTGGAAGCAGTCAGCGTAGCATGCCTTAGCTTGGAGCTGGAGTGATTTTTCAGCCCTGCTAGAAAAATTCCACTCATTAGAAATCAAAATTTGATTTATGGAGAAAGCAAATATCCAAAAATTAAATCACTTTTATCTCTGTTTATGAAGCACTTTTCTTACAACTGGCTGAGATTGGTTTATTTTTTTTAGACAATTCCCACATTTCCCATTGTCCACAAGGGCAGCCTGAGACCAGCTGTCTTCAGCTAAACTACCTTTTTCACTGCACGTGAATGAAAAATTGTTATTTAGACTTAGAAACCTTTAAGATACCTAGCAGGTAGAAATTTTTAAGTAAGTTCCCTGGTAAGTTATCAGGAATGGGGAGTGGTGGAGAGGTGTTTTTCCAGTGTTTTGTGAATCACAGGCAGGGCACTCAGGAAGGGCATAGCCTGAAAGCTATCTGCAAACGTGAGCACCTTCCAAAGCCACAGGGTGAAGTAGCATCTCTCATGTATTTAGATCTTGTCACAGATACCCCCAGTGACAATTGCAACTATCAGCTGCGTCCTTTTCCTTGCTTTTCAGCAGGGTCTTATGTACAAACACCTTTCTGGTCTTTCGCTGTTTCTTCTTTTGATTCAATGTAGTACATAGAGGTTCCCTCCCTCCTGAGGACACCCTGGGTCTGCTGCTCCTTGACAACTCAAGGTAAAACCAAGCCTGCTCAAGAGTGGGCAGATGTCTGTGAGGGCAGCTCACAGGAAGCTGCAGGTCACTTGGTCTGCCTGTGACTGGGAAGACAGGTCTTGGCTCTTCCCTATCCTAAAAAGGGGTTCCCTACTGTCTGCAGAGAAAAGTCCAGGTTCCAGAGGAGGCAACTCCGGCTCCAGATCACAGTATATCCATACAATGCTAATCAAAGCAGAAAGCCCTGTTCTCAGTTTTGCTTCTCTACCTTGTCCTCCTGTGATCCTTCCTCCCCACCACCACCAGTCCTTCCCACTGATGCAGAAGGTCCCATACCTTGCCCATCCCTCTGCATTTGTTGCTTATCTAAAGCTCCCAGCAGCTCAAGCTGAGGAGCAGGAGATGATGTGGGAGAGAGTACTGGAAAGAGGACAGCAGAGGACCTCTGCCAGGAATACAGGAGGAAAGAAAGTAGTTATGCCTCTCCCTGCCACCTCCTAAAGCACTTGCACCCCTGTGAAACCCCACCTCTCAGCTAAGAGAGCTGATTTATTTACCACAGCCATATAGGTAAGACATTGTGGAAGACCAGTTGTTCCACAGTTGTGTGACTGGATGGAAAAGTGGAAAATGGGAGAAGGAAGCTGTAGAGGGCAATTGTAATGAAATGTTGAGGTGGAAATAAAGAACACTATGAGCTAATTATCTGTAAAATTTTGTCTTTTAAATATCATGTCAGGTTTTTGTTTAAACATATACATGAAATTTTTAATATGCACACATAGCCAAAGGCAATCATCTTCAAAACAATAAAGGAAAAAAATAAGTTATATCTTTTTTCTCATATGCTGAATTTCAGCCCTGAGAGGATTTCAGCATTGAAATTATAAATCATTGGTGCATTACTGTTATAAAATAAATGTGAGAGTCATAATTTGAAATATAACTCCTGAAGGAATTGGATGATCTTGAATTATTAAAATACTTTTATGTTCAAAACTAGAACAAGCAGAACAATCTGTCATGGTAGTGGCCAACTAATTTTTCAGGATTTACCTTTTTCTGTTTGTTTTAGCAGTAGCTGTGATGCACACAATTTGGCTTCCATCTTGTTTGATGAGTATGTGTTATTCTTAAATGGGGTTTGAATACCTCTGTTTTCAGGAACAGATTTTCAAAACAGTGGTTGTTTGCTGTCATGTACCATGAGCAGAGGAACTGTGTGCATATGAAACTTTTGTTTAGGTTCAGGATCCTATGCTTTCTTCTAAATACAAAAAAATAATTTGCAATCAGCCAGTTGATGAATTAACAAACATCCTTAAGGACAGGGACAGGGTGGTCAAAGCCTGTCACACTCAGTGCCCCAACAGCTTTCTAGCAATGAGTGCATAAGGTTGTTAGCAGAGATCTAGGCCTGTGGTCTAATTACGTTTTTTACCTAACTCCCAGCATTTGCCTTTGAAAGGATTCTAGTGGTTGCACACCTTTGAAAGGCAGGCTCCTAGTTTTAACAATCCAAGAAGCTAAATTGCATTTGAAAGGGATATCCACAACAGGAAAACATGTTATCAGTGTTGATAGGTGTAACTTCAAAAGATGTTATCCTCAAGCACTAGAAATGGCTACCAGCCTGTTTTTCTGAGACAGAGATGAAAAAGCTTTGTAGTTGGGTAGGAAACTGAGAGGGACCGGCTGTGCCTCCTGTCACTGGCCACCATCTTGCTCATGGAGTCCAGCATAAGACTACATCAGGGAGGTCTGCGTGCCCACAGCAAAATGCCTTTCAAATGGAAGGAGGTGATCAGCAATGCATGCACAGCTTAACGGAATTAGCCAATGCATCATTCAGAGAAGGTACATTTTCTTCATTGTTCAAAAATACAGTAATCTGCTTGGCAGCACAAATTCTTAACAAAAGTTATATTGGTTGTCACTATTACCCAGTGTAAAATCCTCTAATTTTCAGCAGGATCCTAATGAGACTGGCTAAAGGAGAAGTAGTATATCATCAGATTGAAGTGAGCTAAAGTTCAGAATGTTAGCTGTTACAATGTGGATTTAGGGCACTGTACCTCAGTGACATTGGACAGATTGCAAAATGTGATACAAATGACCATTGAAGTCTGCTGGTTCCCCAGAGAGAGAGTGAGAGAGGTCACTTCTTCCATGGAGGCAGTTTACAAAATCTTTTTTTCTATAATGGCCAGCCTCCTCTCATCACTGTTACTGGGGACTGTTGGATGTTAAGCACTCTTGAAAATCAAACTAGCAATGCAGAAGTCTGACTTCAAAGAGCTAATTTTGAAGGGCATGCCAAATTTCATTTTAAAACTGAATTTCTCTATTTGCTATGTAAATATAAATATTTGGAAAGCAGGGCACCTCCTGTCTCGCTGATTATTCTGATTCAATTAGGCCAGTGAGTGTGCTGTCTTAGCAAAGTCAGTAGAATGTTCAAATACACAACAATACTTCCTGAAAGTGTAAAACTTAACATTATACATTAGCAATATCTAATCTAAAAATCTGCTCAGGGAGTAAGATACAAGGCTGAATATGTCTGCATAAAAATATGACAACAAAAACTACCTTTGGTCAATAATTTCTGCTCTGTAACTTTCTCTTTTTCCCACTCCCCCCTCCTTTGGAGTGTTTTGTGGAGTTTTATTTAAATACAAAGTAGATGCAATTAATGTGTGTTAGAATCACTCCTTTTTAATGGATCATACAAGATAATCATATCAAATGCTGAAAATGCTTACAGAAAATTTCTTGTAATGTATCTTAACTGAAGCATGCAAGGGAGCATAATGTCAGGGTGGTTTTTTTCATCTGTAGTTGCAAGAGGATGCTAAACAACAGCATCAGATAAAAAATTGTAAATTTCTGTCTGCAGTACCAGCCTATGGTATTTGCAGGTTGCCCTTTGCTGTCTGATGAAGACAGAAGTGTTTAAAAGTGAATCCTTATTCCATGCTCAACATCTAAAAGGTGAACACTGAAGGACAGTGAAATAATTACCAAGGAAAGAATACAAACCATTTCCAGATAATAAACTTTGAAAATTAATTAATTTCATTGCCACTTTCATATACTTATGGTTAGTGAACTGTCAAAAATACCTTTACCCTTCTGGTAAGCTCTGTAGCAGGAGTTATCAGTGGTGTTGGGAATTGTCCAAGTAGAGGCCAATTTCCTCTACTCTGTGGAAGACTTCCAGCATTCCTTCAGATTGGGGCTAACTACTGCAGATGATCAGATGTTTGAAAAATCTGCTTATTCGCTTTGTTTATATCTAGAAAAGCCATGGTGTCTTTTTCTATTTATATAAGAAACAAGCAAGAAATGTATGAGCTCATATACAGGGGGAATTATGAATTCACAATAGCACTTTGTGTTTTAATGCGAGTCGGGCTGCCATGAGAACTTTCCAGATAGTCTTCTGCTGCTTTCCCCTCCTGTGTCCTGTCAGGATGGTTATGTTAAAACCTTTTAAATCCATGTCTGAAGCAAGTACGGGTCCTTTTCTTTGGTGGAGAAGACCCAACTGCATTATAGGTTTGGCCAGACAGTAGCCAAGAGGTGGGCAGCACTCAGTACTGGTGGTGAGTAAGAGTGGCTTGGGCTGGGGTACAGCAGGATAAACTTTAAAAAGGGACAGAAAGGGCACTAGAACAACTGCAGTTAATGGGAAGTGATCTAAGGGAAGAAAATATGGGAGTCTTAAGCAGAATTTTTGATTTGGGAGCATGAAGCCTCTAAGCAGTCAGGTCTGCAAGAAGTCATCAGTTCTAGGATAAGGGAGGTTGGAAACCCTTTGGGTAGAAAAAGTTTATGAAAGCAGACTTTGGGGTAGCCAAGAGGTACCAGGGAATCCAACGGTAGAAATTGCTGTAGAATTTAAGCTGTGAAGTGAGGGGCTTGGGGAAGGACTGGGGAGCTAGTGGGGACAGCCCAGATCTGGCACATCTGACTTGGTTTTGAGGCAAGAACTCAGAGAAGAATACCATCAATATCTCACCCTGGCACCCTTTAAAAATTAAAGAAAAAGAAGGAATAGAAATACTGTAGCCTTACTTAATGTTGTTCTTATTTTTGGCCAAGGTTACCATGTCTTTTCTCCTTTATGTATCAGTCATGCTTTTGGGGTGTTTTCAGAGATGTGGAAGTCAGTGAAGTCTCCCTGTTACTGCAGAGGCATGTTCCAGTGTACAGAGTCATGAAGGGTCTGAGACCCACACATGGCACAGAGAGGGTGATGGGTTAATGGAGATGTGGTGGGAACTCTGTGCTACCTTTTCCCAGCATGCTATATACTATTTTGCAATAGCACAGTGTAAGAACAGGAGGTGGTGCTACTGTGGTATGAACGTGAAGACAAAGTAAAACTTTCTGTTAAACGTTTTCTCATTTTGCAAAGTTGTCTTTATAGCAGAAAATGTAGAGGAGAGGCAAGAGGATAATTTGGTTCACTTGTTGATGCTTGTCCAGTTCTAACCACAAAATCAGTCCTTCTTCAGTTCTCTCTCCTTTTTAGGTTCTTATTTAAATCTTTAGTCTGTTTGGTTCTTTTTATGCTGTGCAATTCCTCACAAAGATGAGTCTTCTCTTCCCTGCACGGTGCTCCCTTCCTCTCCTCCATAGTCTCTTCCAAGCTTCACTAATTGAGAGTCTCTACCCACACAGTTGGCAAATTTGGCTATATAGGTCTTGCCATTTAGTCTTCATTATCTTTATTTTTGGCATCTTTACTATACTTTCCTTCATAACAGGTTCATCTCTTCCTTTCTGTAGATGGGCACGTTTTTCCTCTCCTTTTAAGGTGTAGTGACCTCTTTCCTGCTTCATACAACCACAGACCATGATGTTTTTCGACTTTATTTGATTCAGTTATCAGTTTTTCTCTGTCACCATATAGCACTAAACAATGTTTTCCTATGCTTCTATCTCTCTCAGATTGAATTCCTTCTGTATCTATTACAGGGTTATTTAATTTTTTTATATATAAATACTTAAATATTTATACAGATATATAATATATTTTATTACATATTTTGCAATAGCTATTATAAAAGTAGTAAGCAACTGAATTTCTGGCCATTAAGAGATACAACTCATTCTCCATTATGCTTTACAATTCGCCAGAATATGAAGATATTAATTGGTTGTAACTAGGTAGCATCTTTCTATTCCCTAAAACAGAAGCCTAAAACAGAAGTGTTGAGGTTGTTTAATATGTCCTATACTGGTCAAAAAGCGCTGTAAGAATGGAGGTTCTAGATCTTCATCATTATGAGCCACTACAATCTGGCTTTTAAAATTAATAATACATAATTACAAAATCCTACATTTTTATTTGAAATAAATATTCCAAGGATTCATTGGTGGTTTTTACCCTTGCTTCATTACATTGTAAAAATAGGAACATATTCTTTTTTACAGCCCACAAAGCAATACCTCAGACTTCAAGATGTTACTTTTCAAAATGCAGAAAGTAAAGCCTCCAAGTTGTCATGAACTAAATAACTTGAATCACTACAGTAGGGACAGTCTGGTTTCCATGCTGCTATGCAACTGTAACTTGCCATTTTTAAAAATACATTTATAAACAGAAAGCGAAACTCAATTTAGATGTTTAGTCAGACTCTTTGCAATCTGGTTTAAAAAAAAAAAAAGCAAGCTGTTCAGTATATACTTCACTGATAAAGTAAACATTTTCAGTGTTATCAACTATAATAATATAAAATATCTGTTATCAACTGTAATAATATAAAATATCTGGAGCCAACTGACTGAAGCACATCAGTCATTTTAGGATGCTGTAGAAAACTAGAAGTGAAAATTATTAAGCTGAAATGTCCATAAATGAATGGACGTTTTCTATTACTCTGTTCATCAGGATACGGAAATAAAATTCATCTGACCTTAAGTAGTCTTCATGAGATCTATTTATACTTCCTAGATTAGAACACAATAGCTACATTGAATTATCAAGCTGGATCCACCGGGGTAATGCAACCTTAATCTACTTAGTGCATTTTGTTTCCTTGCCTTTAATTTTCTCAGTTTTGTTGCATTTTCTTCTATGTATTCTAAGTATTAACTTAGCCGAAAAATAATGTTCAAGGCCGTCAGATGATTCTGATAGTCATTTAGATCCAATACTTCACAAATCAGCCTCCCTCCTAAGTATAAGAGACTATTCCAGTTCTTTACTTCTGCATATTTGTCCCTCATAATTTAACTTTGTTATGTCATTCAGTCATTTCAATAAGAAATTCATAATATATTCCAATGTTGCAACTGACAGTTTTTTAGAATAAAGTTTGAACATTTCTTCCCAATAATTATACTGGGTTTTGAATCCAAAATTGAATTCATGAATAAAAATGTGTGAATAGGAAACCATCTGTATCTGTTAACTGCTGAACACTTTGATTCACTTGGAGATTGATTGCTACCTCAGTAAAATAGGCACTTTTTTCTTTCTATCAAAGTGTTATGTGGCATTCATTCTGTGTTTTCTTTTTTCCTCTTTTGTCATTTAGCACAACAGATACCCACTACAGAGTATCTGTAGATGCCTGGCACAAGAATATGAGCTTTCTTTTTATAATGTTCTTTCCCCAGTTATTGCAGCCCAACAAGTGCAGCAGTTCTGAATAGCATCCACCACTTTAGGGTTCTCATCTGCACTTTCTGTCATTTCTCTGCCCTGAGGTCCAAATCCCTGACCTCTGCTACACTCAGCTGTACATCCAACTATCTTTGTGAGACTATTTGAGTTTAGTCATGTAAGGGTTGTATAGAATTCTTCTAAGCAGTATAAAACCCTATCTGTTTCACCCTTTTTAATTAGTAAACAGGTACCTCCTGGGTTATTACATCTGAATACTGAATAGATACACCACATTCTAACACTAGTAAATCTTACATTAGTTTTAGGTAACAGCTTTTAAACTCTTGCAGATATATGTTACTCATGGGGACTGTAGAATTTTTCTAAAGGACAGTAGATTTTCTTAATTATGATATTAAATATTAAATCAACTATTCCCTGTGTTAGCTGAGACATGCTATAATGCCACTGCAAAGTATTATCTTTAAAAAATAAAAAAGTAAACAAGTTCTAAACCGTAATCAAGGAATAATGTGCAGTATATTTTTAAGACAATATAGCAAACATTTCTTTAATGTGCTGGTAGCTTTGAAGGAAAAGCTAGACATTCATTCACCTATTGCAGAGGAAAACAATTCTATTAGCATATGTCTTATCAAGTTAGAAGTACTTTATTTGCATTGTTTCTTATCAGGTTGTATAGAGCTGATAAATTCAGACTTTTTAGCTAAGTTTTCTAACGTCTAAAATAAATTTGCCTAAGTTCTTTATGACTTTGACCAGAATTATGGGATTGGCATTCAGAGATGGAAATAGATTTGGGAATCAAAATTTCCTCCTTCAAATATTGCCTACATATATGGTGCATATAGACGCACATTGATTAATTGTCCTCGAAAGTATAGGCATGAAAATCCACACATTACTTTGCAATGAGTCTTCAAGTCTTTCTTCATAAATCTTCAGTATAAATACTCTCACTGTATTGTTATAATTCTTCGAGATTTTACAAGTTGCTGGTGAATAATTAAGCGTTAAAATGCTTTACGTGCAAATTCTGAAGTGCAAGGCCTCTGACTGAAGTACAGTTTCTATAGCAGTTGTGTTTGAAATACTGTAGATGCTGAGATTGTACCAAGCTCTCCTTTCTTGAAGGCTTTATTGAACCTCTTATGACTCTTGACTTTCTTTAGGCTTTATCTGCTGGTCTGTCCTTTCAGATGTACATGGAAATTGGACATCAGAGTTAAGGTCCAGTGCTGAACAAAAGTGGCACCACTCAGCTGGGTGTAGCAGTACCGTAACAAGCAATCTCTCTGTAAAGAAATATAATGCACTCATAAACCAAATAAAAAGACAGTAAACAGTATTTGAAATATTGCCACATTCCTAGCAATAAATGTGCCAGTGCTTCTTTCTACATCAGTGTTCAAAATTGTTTTGTTTTCCTTTTCATAATCAAGAAATGAAAGTTTCATTTGTAACAACTACATTATAATATTCTTAGAAAACTGCTAATAATTCTATACTCTTTTACATGCATTGTTTTCCCTACAGATTTTTTTCAGTTGTATCAATTTGCATCAGCTTAAAATGCACAGTGTCGTTTGAATTTCATCGTATCTTAAAATAAAAAGCCTCTCCGTCAAAAATGAAATAAGTGAAAATCCCAAACCTCATTTATAACCTATGGCCTAAGAATAACTTTTTGATTAAAGGCAGATAATCTTGTAGTCAGATTGTAAAACATTTTACTGCTTTTTGTAAATTATGTGAGTGAAGCATTCCATATTAGTAGCAGCATATTTGTTTTGTGCTGAAGATTTCTGAGGGTTTTTTTAGTGCCCTATTGCTGTTCATGTTAAGCAGATTATAAGCATTATATTCATCACCCCTTTTCTCATTGCATAGCAAGGATTAAACTTCACTTTCTGCGTGCAGGTAATAAATTATCAGACTTGCCTGAGATTTCAGAGTTCTTCCTTGTTCCTACCGAAGTATATGTTTGCTGCCTACTTATCATTTGTTTGCTCTTCTGATGGGCTAGCAAACTTGAATTCAGCTAAAATGCTTTAACATTCAGGCACAATGCAATAAAAATTTCCATCTGCGTTTTAAAGAATGTTACTAAATGAAATTGTTATTAAAGAAAAATAATGCAATACTGTTTCCTAGCGTATACTTTCAAGCTGTTTTCCATAGCATGTGGAAGATAAAGGTAACAGTGTATATTACCATGAGGACTGAAAGCAAGTAAGTTCATCTTGAGAAGCAAAAATGTATTTTGATTATTTATGGTCTTGCTTAACTTGACTTCATAGACTCCTTTTCCTGTGATATCATGAGGTAATTCCAGTTGATAATCCATGAATGATCACTCTGTTTTGCAAAGAGATGAATGCTCTCAAGTGCAGAGGTCAGTGGCACATTCCAACACACGTGAAGACCACACAGGTTTTCACAAGGGGTGCAAATTCCTTGCCTTTCCTAAGGCCTCTGATGGGCAGTTACTCTCTTGATATTCAACTGACTTTGAGCTTTAGGGAGCCTTCCCTTCTACCTGAACTACAACATTTTCCACACAGCGTCCTAAAAATTCCTTTTTAGTAGTTTTCTGAAAATTTAAAGAGTTGTGTGTCTGCTTGCAGTAAGTTCAGTGCCTGCTTATCCAGGTAGGGTAAAAGGATTTTAGAAAACTGCTCGTCTTTAAAAAATAGTCAGATGGAACAAAGAATAACTTTAATTGCTAAGGGCCTCATCGAACGGAATGCTGAAGCTGTGAAATGTGAGGAGCGCATTATGCTTTCAGCGCTGCAGTTTCCTTAATAGACCTCAGTAAATTACCCTCATTCAGTCTCCGCGAGCCCCGGTGCTGTTCACGTTCACTGCTCCAGGCAGCTCATGACAGCGTGCCAAATCCAAAATGCTGACAGGACTCCAGCCTGTCTTTCTGCCTGCCTTTCACCCAAATTTCTGAACATTATATAGTATCATGTGGTTTTGTATGGGGGACGTATTTGTTCTTAGTAATCTGTTAACGAACAACATACTTTCTGTTACTTTAGGTTGGAGGCGAGTAGATAAAATGGATCAGTCAAACATGAAGGATTTATTTTTTTTTTTTATAAACAAAAAGAATAAGTGAGAGGACTTATTTTTCATCTCAAGTCATTCTTTGAGGAACTCAGATGAGGAAAGTTGTAGGCTTTTATTAAATCCGAAAGAATAAAAGCCTTCTTGAGTCATTTGCATTGTGAAAATCAATACTGTGAAGTTTAAGAGAGAGGGGGGAAGAGTTATTTGTATGGTAAATGCTACAATTAGTGTTTCTTCAGGCTACAAGTGACTAATGAAAACATGTCATGAACTGGAAAATAACAAATACTTGGGAGAGTCTCTTAAGGAAAAAACAAGGCATTTGTTTGCAGGAGGAAATATCAGCCTTAAATTGCTCCCATTTTTTTCAGTGGATGACTGTTTATCATGCAGATGTGCCTTTGACTTTTCTTAGCTGCTTTTTTTGGTGAGAAACTGAAATCTTTATTACAATTTCATTGATTTTTAAAACACCTGCGTATTTTAGTGAAAAACTGTCTTTAGTTGTAATATTTTACTTCTAAGATTTTTATACTAATGTGCGAAGCTTTTCTTAGCAGCTGGATCACAACATTTCATTCAATAGGAAAATTAAAGTTGGCATGCTGACTCAGACAACATCCAGCTACTCCAACTTCCTTTATTTAATAAAGCTAATATCAAGAGGGAAGCTTAAGATCTCTACAGATTTGGTATTATCAGCCACATAATAGCTGTTATCTGGATATCTGCTTATTAGATTCCTGTAAAGTCTAAGAGCATGGAATCATATATCCCAACATTTTTGTTATCCATTATTCTGAAAATTCTTAATATAAAAATATACTTTCTTACTTTCTTTGAAATATGAAAAAAATTCTTTATGTCAGATGTTACAGCAGCAAGCATCATCTACATACCACATGCTGTTTGGAAACAATACATCTTAAGTTTCATATTCATTTAAGGTCCAATATGCGGTGACTTGGAAGAAATTACATTTCGAGGTCTGTTGCCTCTTAGCATTCATTACCTCACTCATTTTTATCATGT
The DNA here is from genome assembly GCA_013400055.1 of Nycticryphes semicollaris. NCBI lineage: Eukaryota > Metazoa > Chordata > Aves > Charadriiformes > Rostratulidae > Nycticryphes > Nycticryphes semicollaris. The sequence goes on along the minus strand of VXBJ01000740.1, from coordinate 32,913 downwards.
CTTCACTGTGGTCTTCTGTAGTTGACTTGACAGTGCACAACATTTTGAGTAAGGAGGTAGAGCAATGAAAATTTATATATTAAATAAAGATTGTATAAACTGTATAAATTTCAAGAAGCAGGTGTATTTGGAGAATCACAGTTGATATGGCAATTTTCTGTTGATATGGAAAGTTTTATGAAGAGCAATTCTTGTCAGGAAGAGAGTACTAAGTAGAGTTTCCAAGCTGCTCAGTGACTTGTCATACTCTGGAAATGTTGGGCTAGAGCAAGCAGGTTGTATTTGAGCAACAGCCAAATTATAGGGTCATGCATCCCCTGCAAAGCACTGCAGTCCCTAAACAAATATGTACAGAGTCTCTCAGGGAAAGAAGATTGACTTTGGTAAGCGTATACTATGATATTAATGAGAAATTATTTTTATTTCAGTTTGGATCCAAATGCAGTATGTAATTTCACATATATCTGTGAAAAAATATATATGGGAAGACATAAAGCATTTGACCTTTACACTTTTGACACACCTCATTGTATGTTTAGATAAAGAATAGACTTAAATTCTTTATATATACATAAATATATTCGTTCTTTTAGTGTGTTATGGATGTAAAACCCTCCATGGCAATGGTTAACTGTGATATGTCACATACAGATTATCAGATATTAGACAGTAATCATTTATTTTTAATTAAAGATCCTTTAGCATTTGGAATTTAAATTGTCAAATTAAAATAATTTATGAAAATTTTATTGCTATTTTTGCAATTGCACAACATATCATCATGAAAAGTTTCTGCGTATAACATGCAGAAAGAAAAATAGCAAACTTGTACTAACTAGGTAGTTGGCATAGGGAGCAGATTATGGAATTTCTGGGGTGTAAAAATTGGGATCAGAATAAAACTGTCAAAAGCACATCTAATTTTTAAAAGTCAATTTGATGTGCATATACATCTTTCTGAAAGTCTTCAGGAAGTAGTTATCAAGTAGCCAGATTTTTAGATGTGCAAACTGATATTTAACACAATTTGCAGAAGCACCAGGAGGAGCTGAGCTTTCTCTGAAATCTGTTGGTTTATATTTTCAGTACATGCTGCTGATATATTTTCCATGCTCAGAATTTTCAAGGCTAATTATTACAGCAGCCTGTTCTTTCTTCCCATCTGTGTGTTTACCTCTGAGCAGCTGAAAAGATCAGGACTGTGCAGGCATACTCCTGGGTGGATTATTTAGAAAAAAACATGTATCTGTTACAGCTAGCAACTCCCATTATTGAGATAATTACAAGATGCTTATGAAACACTTTGGAGATGTTGTAGTTGAGATGACAAGGTCATTTGGCTGGAGCCGCCTGCAGTAAGGAGCTTCTGAAGCTGGTTGCCCCTGAACTTAGAGGTGGCCATAATGGCCAGAGCAGGTTTTCCAGTAATTTACAGCAAGAGGCATGTTACAGGAAAGTATTTTTCCTCACATTTTTTTTTAGAATGCATACACACAAATTAAGATTTGACTGTTTAATAAATGAGTATGAATAAACATGCCATGAACCTGATAATTTTTAATCAAGACTTGAAGTCAGAGGATAACAAGCATTCAAAAGCCCTCTTCTTAACACATTTGAAAGGCAACCAGGCTTCTCTGGATATTTGTAAACCACAGATCATGACCACAATTCCCAACTGTACAAAAGAATCAACACAGAGCCTACACTAACATGAACTTTAAAATAAATCTCTTAGTTTTAGACAATGTTCAGCTAAAAAACCAAAACAAAACAAAAAAAAAAAAAAACAAACCAAAAACCAAAAACAAAACCCCAAAAGCCAATTGTAAATACCTTTCCTACTGCTTGGTTTTCTACAGTGTTTACTAGATTAACTCCTGCAAATAACTAAACAGCTACAGCGCTTCTTATAGCTACAGTACCATCACAACTAAGCTTTCAAATGTGTAAAAGTGAGAAAATTGTTTTCTAAAGAATTAAGATCTCTGTCTTAAATATTGTTACATCCAAAACCTATACTAAACCCAAAATCTTCTACTGAAGGTCTACATGTAACACCTTTCCATGGTCCTCGTCTCTTTTGTCTGGCTGACCTAGCCTGCAAGTTATCTTAGGGGCTGAGCCAAATCTAATATAAAATCAATTGAAGGTCTTCCTTTGACTTCAATAGTCTTTAGATCAGCCTGAGATGTCTGTGTTATAAACCTGCTGCTTATAGCCCCAGTGGACTCATTTTGCAAAAGTTTAATAGCTGGAGAGAGGTCATACATCCACTGTATACCTCTGACTGTGGGTATTTTTGTTGCTCAGTGGGCTGCGCCAGAGGTGGCTCAAGGGGACATGCAGAGCTTCCCAGTACAGCAAGTATTCCTGTGGTTTACTACATGCTTTGGGCGTCTGGAGATGTTGCTGGATTTATTCAAATAGTTGAAACAGGTGATGAAGTTCTGGTGACTTTTCCCATTACTTCTTGAATTTGTTTGATGAATGTATGTATTTGCATATATGAATGAATCTTGTTTTGCACATTACATTGCTTAATACTCCGAACTCTCATTTACAATTTCGTGGAGAGTGAATCTATGGGGTACAGCATATTTCCCCCCTTAATAGTTACAGAGGAGACTAATAAACTCATTTAGAGTGCTGTTACATTTGTGTAACTGGAAATATTATGTGTACAAAGTGTTCTGGGTACTTAGGTTTATTACTTTGGCAGTCACAGTTTGCTTGATGACATTTCAGAGAGTACGCAAAATAAATGAGAACTCTTCCATTTATGTTGGCATTCTTATTGATGAGCATGATTTGTTAAAAATCTTTTCTCTGGCTGGCTGTGGAATTTGTTTCCATCTGAGAATGACAGAAATTTTGGCTATATTTTATACAAGAAAATTTGATTATTTTTTTTCTGCTTATTGATTTTTACTCTTTAATTGTATATATTTTTATCATAATGTAGGCTCCTATTAATAGATAATATATTAAGTAAATTTATTATTTGATTTAAATTTATATCACTATAAGTGGGAAATTATATTTAAAGATAAAGTTATTTAGTTAATTGAAATTAATTTTGTATCCATCAAAAAATCACTATGAAGCTTGTTATCTAGATTTACAGGTATATAAAAGGCATACTTAGAAATGAATTCTTAGCAGTCTGACTGACTGTCTCACTATTAATAATCAGTTGTTCTTGATAGAATTAGGAATATAAGCAGAATAAATAATTTTCATTCTTTTTCTTATTAATTCCCAGTGAGCTTCATCAGATTATAGTGCTGTTGCTATCTTAAGTATATTCATTATTGATTTCCATATATGCCCTGGAGGAGGCTAATTCTAGGTGAAAGTAAAATTCAGGAAAGCAAAATGCCCATTTGGCCATTTGAGTTGCTGGTGTCACAAAGACCTGGTGTTACCCTCTGTCTCAGATCTTCTCCCTTCTCTGTCTAATGGAGAACAGTACGGTTTGCTTTCTTTGGTGGATATTCTGCTGAAATGAGCAACACAGTTATTTCCATTGTTTTATTGAAACTAAAATAGGAGGGTTGAGATTTCTGAGTTGCATTGTAATGTTTGTGGACAAGTAGGTGTACATTCCCTTTTACCTCTTCTCCTTTTCTGCTGGCTTGATGTCTTCAGCATTGTCCAATCCGTCACCATCCTGCTCTTTCAACTGAGACCTTGCTTCAGTCCTATTTCCCTTCATTTCCAAATCTAGACTCCATTTATTGGGTTCCAATGTCTGTCTCCCATCACAGATTGCTTTGTTTGGCTTCAGGTTGACCTTTACACACTGTGGCAGTTCTCTTCTGTCCCTCCTCCACAGTCCCTTTCCCTACACATAAACCCTGAGTGCTTTGTTTCTGCATTCCTTTTTCATTGGCTGCCAGCCATAGGCACTTTTTCCCAAAATGGTCATTCAGTCACATTCTCCTCCACTTCCCTGACCTTTTGTCATTGTCCTTTGAGTCCTATCTGTTTCCTGTAAATCAGCTGTTCCCTGGATCCGCGTCTTCCCAATTCCACAAATATCCACGGTAGGATTTTCCAACCCTTTGCTCTTATTTCAAGTGTTTGCCACAAATCTAGCCAGGTGCAGCCATTAACAATGAGGATCTAGCTTGGTCATTGTACCCCTGGCCTTAATCACGTTGATATCATCTCTGGGGATGATACCTGTGATGACTGATGCACAGAACTGTGTAGTTCAAAAAAATGCAAGCTGCACTTCACAGTGCTGTTATTCCAGTCCAGCTGTGTGTCTGTCAAAAGCCATGGCCTATCTCGTCAGCCACATGCTCCTGTCCCAGCTTCCTAGTCATCTGTATTAGTAACTTGGCAACCACACAGCGAGCAAGATCAGCTCTGTCATCTGCTGACACAAAATGAACCTGCCAACCCCCCCTCCCCACCCCCCAGTTTTCTCTTACTCTTTAGACTGATCCAGCTTACTACATACTCATCAATTAAATCTTTTGCAAGGGAGGAATCTGCTTAAAGTGGCCAAGTGAGAGAGGAGATAAGAGAAATACAGGACTTCCCTTTTTGGCAGCAGTCAACCTTGCATATCCAATCTGCAAGCACTTGGAGGGGCTGCAAATGCCATCAGTCTTGCATGTGATTGTGCTAACTCTCTGTGTATCATTTTTTTCTTCCAGAAAACACAGATTTTCTAGCACTTTGCTTGTGCCATTAGCATCACCCAGTAAAAAACTATCTTGCTTTCTCAAGCCATTTTTTTTTCTTTTTCTGCTTTCTGTTGTCTTTGAAATGAATTATTTGGTTTCTCCTCAAACTGAGCAATTCTTTCTCAGTCCATTTCCTGTCCTCTAGGAAGAACCAAGTTATTTGTTCAAGGCATCTTACAACACAGTCTTAACTCTTTCACTCTTTCTGCCTCTTGCTTATTTTTCCTTTTTTTTTTTTTTTTTTTTTTTTCATAATCAAGTAAATCAGAGTCAGCAACAGGGGCTCTTGCAGTTTTTCATTTTATGAACTTTTGGCCTCATTTATTAGTTCAGTACCTTGGGCATGGAGTTGGTACTCAAAAGAAAACAAATGATCTTTTCCATAATTGCTCACACACACACACACACACAAAATGCTGAAGTATCTTAAGGGAAGGATTTTTATCTAGTTAATCATAACCTGAAATTGAAGCCATGACACAGAAAAGAGACAGATAAGTAGGAATGAAATTAGTACTTATTCAGGGTAGCTCATCCTTATCATCATTCTGCACACTTCATTATGAATTATAGATGTGAAAAATGCTTTTTAAACTACATTTTCTAATGTTCTAAAATACACTTTATCATCAGTTCCTCTTCTGACTTGTATACAAGGATAAATGAAACAACTAGTTCTGCCACCTTTTTCCCATGGAAATGAGAAAAATTATAAACTTCCTGATAAATTTAGTAGAGTACTCTCAGCGATACAGTTTTCCAGCTATGGAATTGATAGCACTGAGCATCAAAGAACATATACGTACTTGAGCAGGTTTGCAAGGATAAACAAAGAAACAAGTTTGGCTGCTGAAAGAGGTTCTGCTCGTACCTGTAATGCAGGAACAGACAAAAGAATAAGTGAATTTTTAAAAATTAATTATTTTGGCAGCTGCCAAGTGTCTAACATTTACACTGCTGTGAGTACTGGGATGCACAAGGGTGGCTACATTTGGGTGAGTGCTCAGTGATGCCTCAATTCTGCGCTACTGGCAGCAGCTGGAGGGTGGCAGTCCAGGGCAGAGCCTGTGGGAGACAGAGAGCACTGTGAGGCTCTACCTGTAGTATTATGGAATTAGAAAATACAATGCTACTATCTGGGAAATCAGATAAGCTGTTGAATCCTTTCAGTGTAACGATCAGAGACACATGGAGAGACACCACAGTAAATTATTCTATCCCTTAAACCATAGGCAAGAGTTTATAGTCACTAATTATTTGGATGATAAGTGCTACGTATCTCTGATTCTGTAGTAGTCATTTATCAGTGGGGTGCATTGATTGAAGAGTTGGTCTTTATAATCTAACAGGGTGAGATTCATCATACCCAACTTTAGATGTCTACATTGGAACTAAAGCTGAGGCTTTATTTCTAGTCAGCGGAAAAAAATAGGTGATTTTGTAGCAAGATCAACATGGTGCATTTTAGGTATTTACTTTAAGAGGGTATATATTAAGACAAGATGAATCCCAGCTTGAAAGAGCTTTCCATCCATGCCTAGAAAAGGTGTCTAAAAGTGACTAGTTCGAGTCAGATGCGAATATATAAGCATTTGCTTTTGTTCAAAAAAATGCTACTTACAGCATTCACCACTTCCTATAGAACATCCACTTTGTATTTTGAGGCCAGGAGTAAGAAAAATGGATGCACCTTGTGAGTGTTATGTAGTTCTCTGAAGTAACTTTACTTGAATTACCTGTTTGTCTGGAAAAGCCAATATTTCTTGAAGGAATGGACCACCTAGCTCTGTATCAACTACAAAAAAAAACAGGCTGAAAAAACTGCTGAACACAAGGAGCTTATGAAAGCAAGAATCAAAAGCCTTGCAGGGAAAAAACAAAATGCTACCAAAAATAACATCGTCACTATGTTTTCTGAAGGTAGTAACAAGAAGATGGTGAAGGCCTTTATTACTTGTGGTGCACATGCCAATACACAACTCTTTATTAACGATGATGATCATATGAAAAGGTGCGGTTCTGTTGGTCTGAATGGGAAAGACATGCATATGACCTGTACTCCCTCCCCTGGAGTTTGGCTGTAATTTTAAGTGTAACACAAAGAATAACACAACATAAAAGTCCGTATTCCCCCATTTGGTGTTGCTGTCTTTGGCTTTTCCCCACAGGTTTATCATGCCCTGTCCTTGCAGTTTGGTGGAGGTAACAAGGCATGCTTCCAGCTGTCAGCAGTCGCCAAAATGCTGTTCTGAGGCGCCTTGCGCTGAGTGCTGACAGCAACTGGCAATGGCAGCCTGTGCCTGTCCAGGGCTGCTGCACCCTTGTTACCAAAAGTCTATTAAAATTAGCTTCTCTACTGACAGGCAAAAATACTGTGCTTTTTCCTGTATTGTCAAGGTGCCTATTGCTAAATGGTTCTTCTCCCCTGTGTTGCATTGCCTGACTTCACAGATAGCTAGTTAGCAAGGTCTGACATCTGCTACTCCACACTTTGACAGTATTCAGGTGACCCAAATGGAAAGCACTCACTTTGCATACACCAGAACAGGTCTAAGAGGAACACACTTTCAGACGGGTTGAAGCCACCCAGGTATTTTGTATAGTACACTGCTGCTGTTTTTAAATGATGCAGACTACATATAAAAATGGCTTTCCTGATGAAGCAGCAAAAGCAGTCGGTCTGTGAGCTACACCTGAGACTTTCTTGCTGAAATAGTATGTAGAGAGAGGAAAACGAGTAATCTTCTGGCTTTCTATACAGAAGTAATATTTGAAATGTGTTATAAGGCTTGCAAAGACTTTTGCTCGAATATTAAAATCCTTTCTAAGATTTAACCTAGAAGAAACGTTGTGCTGTTTTTGCTATGTCTGATAAGTTCTGTTAGCTGTGAAAGCTCTAAACATGGGAAATCATCATGATAGTATCCAGTAAATGATTTCCTTATTCATCCAATTGCTAATCTCTTTAGGAAAACAGATAAAAATTATGGAGCTCTAGGCATCAATTATGTCCTTAGGCACAGAACTGTTGGATGTCACTGATTTTCAAAAATCTCTCTTAGCTTTCCTTATTTTCCATGTTATTTGGCAAGCTTAACTTAGTTGCAACAGACTTAAGCTCCTGAGCAGAGCAGACATTTTTCTGTAGCTTTGTTTATCTAATTCTTTCATAAGGACTAAAGTCATTAGTGTTGTTAGAAAACAGAGGAAAAAGGACCAACATCAAAAAGCAAACATTTTGTAAACGTTGGGGGAAAATTTATTCTTTCACATAAGCACTTTCAATTTGAAGTCCTATCATGGGCTGAAATAGATACTCCAGATTGGCAAGAAGTGCTTCCACATTCTTCTCTCTAAATAAAACATAACAAAGGTAAATAAAAACTCTGTAAATGTAAATATCATCATGAATTCCGCTGTTTTCCTAAGTGGTTATTTCGCACTATATTTCTGGTCTTTGTGTGCTCTCCTTCTAGTGATCCTCATAGTTGTCTCCTGATAGGACTTCTGTATGTGTGGGTTCCTGCCAGCTTTGGCCAGGCCAGCTCTCCCTCCTCTGTTCCCTCACTCGCTGAGAACAGAATTTTACCATTTGTGGGTATCCTCAGATGTCAAGACATAGTCTTAGCAAGCCTAGATTCAATTTAGTGAAAGTTATTCTCATTTCCTTTGGAAAAAAAAACGCAAACCAATAATAATAATAATAATTATTATTATTATTATTATTGTTGTTGTTGTTGTTGTTGTTTTGTTGTTAATTTATTATTATTTTTAAAGTAAATATGATGGAAATGAAGGTATTCTGGTTTTTTTGTTTGTTTGTTTTCTTTCTTTTTCCCTAATAAGTTCCATCCTTGCTGAGGAATTTGGTGGGGGTTTTGCTTTAGTTTTGGAGGTCGGGTTCTTTTAGGAGGTCTTTTGTTTGTGTGCTATCTTCCTAATACTGTGAAATTTTGTATTAAAAAAGTTTGGGCTAAGGAGGTATTTTGAGAACAGGATGTTTTCAGAGCTAGAATTTGCTATCTTTTCTTTCCCAAGGCAGATGCTGCTAGCTAGTTTTTCAGTTTTATTTGCTCTTAAAGTCGCCTTAGGACTGAGTTGGGAGTATTTTAGTGCTCTAGTCGTTCCATTAAGTTACAATTTAAGAATGTTTTTATTATGCATTCCATAGTGATATTTAACAAAGTTACATATAGCTAAATGTGATTTTTATTTCCTTTTTTGGTAGACCTGTTTACTTTTTTCACCCTCTACTCAATGTCATGCACAAAGCTAATGAAGTTAGGACCTAACCAGAGAGTTGGTAGGACAAGTTTTATTAATTACAAGGCGAAGTATGTGATTTCTTGGTAGGGTAAATGAAAGTACTTAGACTTCTATTTTGCATGACTGCTTGTAGTACCCAAGGTGACTTAGTAAAGGTTACCTCTGGTTTTCTCTGCAGTCCTACATCTCATGTACAGATATCTCCATAAGTTCTTTCTTTCCATTTGTAGATGGCCACCAATATGTTTGTACCCTAATGACTTGGGGCTTGTTTCTGCTGCGATTCTGCACTGTTCTTTCCATTGAGACATTCCAGTCCATCAGGCTCTGTTGCCATAAAAAACCCTACAGCTGTTTGACCATTCTCTGCAATCTGCCTATGGTTCATACATGATAGGAAGTTTAGACTCACATCATTTACTGAAAGATTGTCTCAGTCTTCATTGTGCACAGTATAGGTTGTCCACTATATATAAATAACTTCTTAGAAAATTCGATAGCTAATGTATCTTTAAGCTTCTTCTATAAGATGCCAATAGAACTGAGGATGCACTATACCTAACAAAGCTGATAATATGTAGAATTTCAGTTGCAAAGAACAGTTTGACATTGCTGTTCTTTCTGAAGCAAAACAAAAGCAACTAAAGCCCAGCTATCCTGTGACTTAACTTTCCTCTGTAAAACATCAATTTATTAGTGATACAAATAAGATATTTAATCTTTTTTATATTTGTATGTTCCTGATCAGCAGGTAATGCTTCTACATTCTTCTCCCAAAATAAAAGATAATAAAGCTAAATAAAATTGCTCCTCCAATAAGACACTAACAAAATAAAAAGTAGAAGGGAAAAAAATGGCAGTTTGTAATAAATTCTTTGTCACCTTTAACATATTGTGTTGGACATGAGTCAGTAATTTTTCTCACTGGGATTAATATAGTGAAAGAACTGTTCTTTCAGCAATAAATATTCATAAATCAATTTAGTACTGATGGAGAATTATGTACTCATTCACTTTGAGTGGAGGTATAAGGTAAATATGAGCAGAGAAGTTGCTATGACCCAAACCCATGCAGAGGAAATGAAAAATCTGATCAACTGCATTGATCCTAGGCCAAAATTTCTAAGAGTTCCTCATATACGGGGAATACTACCCATATACTGGGTGCAGTCCTCTTCAATATATTCATTAATGATCTGGATGAAGGGATGGAGTGTGCCCTCAGCAAGTTTGCTGATGATACAAAACTGGGAGGGGTAGCTGACACACCAGAGACCTGGACCAGGATGGCGAGTTTGGCAGAGAGGAACCTGATGAAATTCAACACGGCTGAGTGGCACCTGGGAAGGAACAACCTGCACCAGTACAGGTCGGGGGTGACCGTCAGGAGAGCAGCTCTGAGGAAAAAGACCTGGGAGTCCTGGTGGACAAGCAGGATGACCATGAACCAGCAATGTGCCTTTCTGGCCAAGAAAGCCAATGGCTTCCTGGAGTGCCTCAAGAAGAATGTGGCCAGCAGGTTGAGGGATGTTATCTTCCCCTTCTCTGCCCTGGTGAGGCAGCATCTGGAGTACTGTGTCCAGTTTTGGGCTTCCCAGTTCAAGAAGTACATGGAACTGCTGTAGCAAAGGGCTACAAAGATGATTAGGGGCCTAGAACATCACTCTTACGAGGAAAGGCTGAGGAACTTGGGTCTTTTTAGTATCGAGAAGACTGAGAAGGGAACTAATCAACACCTATAAATATTTAAAGGGTGGGTGTCAAGAAGATGGGGCCAGTCCTTTTTCAGGGCAAGAGGTAATGGGCACAAACTTGAACATACGAAGTTCCATCTAAACGCAAGGAGGAACTATGCTTTGAGGGTGGCAGAGCATTGGAGCTCTGCCAGTGCACCCAAAGGGGTGGTGGAGTCTCCATCTCTGGAGACATTCAAAACCCGACTGGACAACCTGGTTTGGCAGGGGGATTGGACTAGATAATCTCCAGCGGTCCCTTGCAACCCCATATCATTCTCTGATTCTGTGATATATCTGTAATTTCAGGAGTGCCTTTTGAGTATCAGAAAGTGTCAGCAAAGATACTGAAAATATTTTAATAAACAGATTTACTAGAGACGGCAATGATTATGCTTTGTTGGTGTTGTACTGCCAGTCATTCTAAATCTCTCTTGGAGAGGAAATCCTTTCTGTCATATGCAATTCATTCATGTTCTTATGATTTAGGATTTCAAGTTGGATATTTGGCAAAGATTTACTGTTGTGAAATAGGGGAGATGATTTTGGCTTGATCTGAGATGAGGTTGGGAACCTGCCTTTGCTGCTGCACATTTTCTGTTTTTATCAACAAAAAAGAACATGGAACTTAATCATGCCTCCTTTGAAATTCAAAATTGTAAGATCAGTGCCATTTATGGGAAGTTGAATGACTGGAAAGAAGGCTGTAGTGATTAGATGTGCCTGCAGAGACAGTGATCAAGACCACCTAAAATCTGTTTGCTCTCCAAGTGTCTAGACTTAAACCTGTAGATTTCAGTGAATTACAAATTAGTCTTATTCTTACTTTCCATTAAAAGATGTGCATGGATTAATATTGCAGACAACAGATTGTAGTATTTATTTTCTAAACATTTACCTAACGTGGAAATGTTGAAACAGAAAGACAAAAAAAGAACTTGCTGTAGTAATAAAGCTGTGCTGAAACAAACCCCCCTCTTTTGGATTATCATGAAAAATGTATTTGGTGCTACCTTGGAAGGCATGAACACCTAATTTCTTGGGACAAAATCTAGCCCTTATACTATCATGTTGCTATTTTAATGACCCCATGCAGTAATATACGTTTATAAGCTAGTGAGCAACCTTTAGGGGCGTAAAAACTCAATTTTTGAAGATCAAAGATCCCTTTCTTTCCCCCTTGGGAGAGGAAAGCATAAGGCTGTTCCCTCCGTTATTAACATTTTGCCTCAGGGCAAGTGGCAACATAATCCCTATCATTTTTACCTCCTGCTGCTCCACTGGGAAAACACAATCCAGCCGCATGTGTTTGTGGCTCTTCTTTTCATTTGTGTTTCCTGCTGTGCCTGTGCTATGACAGGCCAGCAGTAGGTGGCATAAATAAAGGAGAAACCTGGCAGAAAACTATAGACAGCTTCTGAGATTTAGAATTTGACAGTGTTTTGGAGCCTCACCATCTCTAGGAGAAAAGAACCGATTTTTTGTTTAAGCTCTCTGCTTTCAGAACAGCAAGGATAAAGTCCCGGCCCTTTAGCAGGAAACAAAAACAAGAGCAATGTTTTCACAGCTCCTGAGAACACACTTTGTTTCATGATTAAATGATTGTGAGTGTGTTTTCTCCTGCTATTGGGCCTTGAAACTGGTTTAAAATTAAATTCTAACTCACTATGAGTGAATGAGAAAGGAAGTACTTCACCATTATCCTTGTGCATTAAATACTATTCTGCTTGGTACCCGTGGAAAGGCATTAGTGGTTCCTCCAAAAGAAAATACTTATCTTAGCTATAGGTCTTTTGCTGGTTGATTAAAATAGATTCCTATTAAGGAATTTTCTCATTCTGTTCCACAGCAAAATAACTCAGGCTGCCTCTTTTACCAAGACCCACCTAAGGCATTTCGCAGTTTTGGAAATGCATGGGACCAACCAGGCAGACTCTGTCCTGATCAGGATAGTAACCATTTCCCTGCATTCCAGGTTCCAGTCTGAGCTTCTTGTTATCAGAAAAAGGAGCTAAGGATGCACCATGCCCACCAGCCTGATAAAATGTACCTTTTCTGTTGCAGAGAATAGTTTAATAATGCTTTCCTTTCTGAGTTAGAGCGAAAGCACTTATTGTTGAACTATCCTATGATAGCTGCAAAATATTAATTTAACAGAACAATAAAAGTACAAAGTGGTGGTTTTTTATTTCTTTTAGAGACATATATCATAATCATAGGACTTGTAATTTTATGGAATATGTATCTTACTTTAACTTTCTTCATACTTGTCTTTTATACTTCAATGATTTTGTGAACTGAAGTTTTTCCTGTGTTGTAAAATAGGAGTTAGAAACTTGGATTTTTTATTTAGAACATCTTTGCACATACAATAGCAAAATATAAAACAGAAGTTTAATATTGTATTTAGATGCAAGATTTCAATTTGTTAAGAAAAATGTGGGTTAAAATATTTATTGTTTTTAGAGTTTTCATTTGCCAACAGTATTACTTCATGTTTCTTTGTGTAACAATTAAGAGCAAAAGGTACTCATAAAAATTTTAAGTACCTTCCTGAATTTGCTTTGCAGTATGAGTAGGAGGGGTATCAGTGTTTAATCTGTATGTAATTTCTTGATGGAATACAGAACCTTGTATTCATGACAATGCATCTGTATTTAGGTGGCAACTAGTTACTTGTGCTTTACCAATGATAATAATTTGATTGGAAATTTATAGGAATAAGTGTAAAATTTTCTGGAAAATGTGGATCCACTGAAATTAAATCTAAATATGTTATACAAAAGAAAACAATGCATCCAAACCATAAATACACCTATGCGAATCTGAAATGTATTGAGTGCTCCAGTTACTTTAGTAAGTTGATGACAGCAGACTGTACAACTCACTCGGAGGAACAGAACTGAAGTGACAACTGTTGCTCTCACAAAATATGGCCACAAATAATTAAACTGAAGAATGAAGCTGTTGCAGTCTCTTGAATCAGCATGAAACTGCATGGGCATTAAGAAAATTGGGTAATAAAATATTTTCTACTTTGCATCCTACAGAAGATTGCTCAAGTTCAATGAACAGAGAAGTAGTCACTTAAATGTAGAGCATAAACAGACTGAGGCTGATGATATGCAGTATGATTAGACAAAGAAACTCAAGCATAGATAATCATACATTCCCTAACTGAACATACAGAGTGGAAAATTAACAGATTGAATAAGGGGATTTCTCTGGCCTCTTTTTTTTGCGTAGACTGAAACAAATTATTAAGAAACCTAGATCTGAGCTTCTCAAACTTGACATGTGACATACTTCAAAGTGCTTATGAAAGCCATGTATCAAGAAGCTTCTTGCTGAGCATACAAATAGATGAGGGAGAGAGGCTGTGAGCTGTTTCTGTTGCCACTGCAGATGGTAGGATGTGACCAAAACATTTATAGTCAGAACTGTCTGGAAAAACACAATTTTTCAAGAAAAGAAACAACCTGATTTCTAATATTAGCCTGTGTTTTTCAGTGCTTGTTTAGATAATAAATCTAGGCATATGATAATATGCACTTAGAAACTATAAGATACTTTTCTCAAGTGTAGCCTGTAATATTTTTTGTGGCCATAACCACTCTATTAGAAGACTCATTTGAACTCAGAATGTGAATAAATTTATATGATATAAAGGGCTGAATTATTTTTCCCAGAAAGAATGGGAAATGAGTCAAAGACATGCAGCAGTGAGAAACTACTTAAAGTAACTGGGGAGCGTTAGTAAAATCAGAGGGACATTTGGAAGTCAGATGTGATAGGAAATTTAAAATATCTTTATTACATAAAGATATGTATTTTACATATGATACAAATTATGCCAGGCTTCTATTTTTACAGGCATTAATTGGCAAGATCTGCTCTTGAGATTCACAGGTCCCTGAGCATCATTAGAAATGAAGCATCATCCATATGCTGAAATGGACCTAGGAAGCCCTTAAACTGACTAGGGAGAGACTAGACGGTGGGACTGGAGGGGATGCACTCAAGGGTGCTCAGGGAGCTGGGCAATTCACAGCAAGACTGCTGTTATCTTTGAAAGGTCATGATGATCAATGGAGGTTCCTGATGACTGGAAGGGAGGAAATAACACAGTCATCTTCAATAGTTTTCCTTTGTGATCACAAAAAGATAGGAGTTTTTGATTCTCAGAGAAGTAAGGAAGGGGTTCAACAGAACTGCTACCTTGGACTTCTAGAGGACCAACTTTGGCCTTTTTAGGGGCATGGTTGACAGGTCATTGGGAGGCATTCCATAAGGTCAAAGGAGTCCAGGAAGGCTGTACATTCTTCAAGAAGAAAACTTTAAAGGTGCAGGAGCCTGCCGTCCCCATGTGCCAAAAGATGAGTCAACGGGGAGGAAGACCAGCCTGGCTGAGCAGAGAGCTTTGGCTGGAACTCAAGAAATAAAGAAGAGTTCATGAACTTTGGAAGAAGGGGCAGCAACTCAGGAGGACTAGAAGGATATAGTGATGTTATTCAGGGAGAAAACTGAAAGGGCCAAAGCCCAACTAGAACTCAATCAAAAAAGACAAAAAAAAATATATCTATAAATATGTTGGCAATGAAAGGAAGGGTAAGGAGAATTTCCATTGGACGCAGGGGGAAACATAGAGACAAAGGATGAGGAAAAGGCTGGGGTGCTTAATGCCTTCTTTGCCTCAGTCTTTTAATAGTAAGACCAGTTGTTCTCCAGGTATCTATCCCCCTGAGCCAGATGACAGTGACAAGGGACCAGAATGAAGCCTGAATAATCCAAGGGGAAATGGTTAGCACCATGCTACACCACTTAGACACATACTGGTCTATGGGGCCAGATGGGATCTACCCTGGGGTACTGGGGGAGCTGGCTAACTGCTCAACAAGCTGCTTTCCATCATTTATCAGCAGTCCTGGCTAACCTGGGAGGTCCCAGTTGACTGGAGGTTAGCAAATGTGACACCCATCAGCTGGAAGGACCAGGGGGAGGATCTGGGGAACTATGGGCCTGCCAGTCTGACCTCAGTGCCGGGGGAGGTTATAGGACAGATTATCCTGAGTGCCATCATGTGGCACCTACAGGACAACCAAGTCAGCATGGGTTTATAAAAGGCAGGTTCTGCTTGATGAAATTGATCTTCTTCTATTACAAGGTGATGTGCTGAGTGGATGTGGGAAAGTCTGTGGATGTTGTTTACCTGGACTTTAGTAAGGCCTTTGATGTGATTTCCCACAGCATTCTTCTGGAGAAAGTGGTGGCTCATGACTTGGACGGGCATGCTCTTTGCTATGTAAAAACCTGCATGGTGTAAAAAACTGGCTGGGCCCAGAGAGCGGTGGTGAATAGAGGCAGCTGGTCACAAGAGATATTCATCAGGGCTCAGTACTGGAGCCTGTTCTCTTTAATATCTTTAATAATGATCTGGATGAGGGAATTGAGTGCACACTCAGCAAGTTTGTAGACAATACCAAGTTGGGCAGGAGTGCTGGCAGTGTGTGAGAGGTGGCAGTGTGCCCAGGTGGTCAAGAAGGCCAACAGCATCCTGGCTTGTATCAGGAGAAGTGTGACCAGCAGGACTAAGAAAGTGCTTGTCCCCCTGTACTCAGCACTGGTGAGGCTGCACTTCAAATACTGTGTTCAGTTTTGGGCCCCTCATTACAAGAAAGACATTGAAGTACTGGAGCACATCCAAATAAGGACAATGAAGGTGATGAAGGGTCCAGAACATGAGAAGCAGCTGTGGGAACTGAGGTTGTTTAGCTTGGAGAAAAGGAGGCTGAGGGGAGATCTTACATCTCTCTCCAACTACCTGAAGGGAGGTTGATAGGACAAGAGGAAATGGCTTCAAGTTGTGCTAGGGGAGGTTTAGATAGAGTAGTAGGAAAAGCTTCTTGACTGAAAAGATTGTCCAGCATTGGAACAAGCTGACCAGGGAAGTGTTTGAATCACCATCCCTGGAGTTATTTAAAAGAAGGACGTAGCACTTAGGGAAGTGGTTTAGTGGTGGACTTAGCAGTGCTACTGTATTGGTTGGACTTGATGATCCTAAGAGTCGTTTCCAACCTAAATAATTTTATGGTTCTGTAAGAGAGGCAAGCTCAAGAGGATGCAAGCCAATCAGTGTTGTTGATGCTGTAGCCAAGACCATTTAGCGTTTGTATTAACCACCTGGACAATGGGGTGAAGTGCATATTCAGCAAGCTTGGGATTTAACACTGAATTTGAAAGTACGTTTGAGGAAAGGGCAAGCATTCAGAGGGACTTCAGTGGGCTGGAGGAATGGACTGACAGAATCCTCATGAATTTCAGCACAGGTGAGTGCAAAATCCTGCATCAGAACTGGAATAATCCCAAGGACGAACAGAGACTGAGTGTCAACTGTCAATAAATCATTTTAGCAGAAAAGGAGTGGTAGATAATAGGTTAAACAAGCTAGCCGTGTACCCTTGCAGTGCAGAAAGACAACCACATCCTGAATGCTACTAGTGAGACTTCAACCAGCACGCTGAAGGCAGTGATCCTTTCCCTCTGTTTGACACTTGTGAGACTGCACTTGGAGCATGGGCTAAATTTGGGGCCCCTCAGCACTAGAGAGAGACTGAAGTACTGGACCGAGTCCAGCCGTGGTCCACCATGTTGGTCAGGGGCCAGAGCGCAGGATGTACAAAGAAAGGCTGTGAGAGATGGGCTTGTTCAGCCTGGAGAAGGGAAGACTGATGAGCATCTAATCAGACAAGTAATGATAGTCATTATAGAGAAGACAAAGCCAGACTCTAAGGACCTCATGGGTGAAAGAAAAGATATGATGGACTCAAGTTATAGCATAGGAAATTGGTTCAGAAATAAGAGAAGTTGTCCTGGTTGTTTTGAGGGTGGTCAAGCACTAAGGCAGGTGCCTAGAGGGACTGAGGAATCTCTACATCTGCAGGTATTTAAAAATTGACTGGATGAATCTCCCTGATGCTTGTTCAGTTGAGAGTGGGGCAGACGTCTCCACAGATTGCTTTCAATGTGAATTATTTTGTGATTCTATGAATTAAGAATATTTTCTGATGAGGATTTTTTTTCAGTTATTGCCAGGTAATACTGACTTAAACCATCTTTCTCGAACAAACAAACAAAAGAGTTTAAATGTATTTTTGAAGCTGAATACACTTAGGCTCTTCATGAAAATGTAGGACAGAGAGTAGGAAAGGCTCTTATATTCCCTTTGACTCTTTTGAAATATCAAATGTTATTTCAGATAACGAGTTTCTGGAGAACACAGAACTAATGAAGTTTTAACGGTATTCAACCCTGGGGTTGTGGTGTCTTAACTTAAGTTCTTCCTCTCCCCTGTCCGTATAACTAATCATCTTTGAGAGCTGGAGTACATATGCTCCTTTTCAAAGAGCAGCAGAGCAGCCACTCTTTCCTCTGGCCTTATGTTCATACTTTTATTACAGTCGATGTTTATATTGGGAAACTATAACCTCCAGCAGTTGACTGTGAAAAACAGGGTGGATATAATTAACAACACTGCTTCCTGCTATTCAGAAACAGAATTAGGAACGATCCCTTCTTTTCTTTCTGGCAAGTAATAAGAGTATCTGGGTTTTTTAATTCTCATTAGGAAGTTTTCTGGTCAAAAAGATGCACTTCACAGACCTTTCTCAATACCTCATACAGATATATTTTATTATAGGAAACATATGCATTTTCTGTTTTGGATTTGTTATTAAGAATTCTGAAAATTGCATATGCAGAACATTTGAAACCAGACTCAAATACAGTTATGTTGATGTTCCTTCAAGATCTTTTTCTCTAACAGCATTTGATCCTGTCAGACATTAGTAATGAGATTCAGTTTCCTAAACATAGAGTCTAGTGTTCTGAACATCCTGAAGTATTCTCTCTGATCTCCAGCTACTTCTTCAAAAGGGCGTAGTCCCGTTTTGTATTTGCCAGCCCTATGTACACCTTCACACTGGGAAACAAGTGTACATAGGAGCAAGTAGCTTTGTATCTTCAGATATATCAGTTAATGTGACTACTTCTTGACTTTAATTAAGGCTGTGCAAGCAATCGTCCTGTACCGGTGCTATCAGACAGTGGGGTTTTGTTTCTTCGTTGTGGCCTTTCCAGTTGCTGGTGCTGTAACTTCTGCAAGCCAGGATATTCAAAGAAAGCCCCAAGGAAAGCCACTATGTATAGATACAAAGACCTTTGTCATCTTTCTCAAAAGTTACACTTTTTTCTTGCTGCTGCTTGCTAGTTGTCATTGCTAAGGATCTATCAGACCTTTATTTCATTTCTGAGCCCTAGTCATCCAATTGTGCTTGAACCCGCCCAGGAGACTGCTTTGCCTCCATGTGCTGCATACGAAGCGACACCTTCTTCACTGCCACCTTCCTTAGTGCAATTTCCTAGGAGTGGCATCTCATTTTTCCATATATGTTGCTGTATCTATACATGAGTCTCATTCCTCAGCCCTAGAAAAATGAGTAACATGTGAGTTAAGGCAAATAAAGCTCTACCTGATTTGTCTCTCAGAACTCCCATTTTTGTATATATCAGACTTGTGCATTAGCCTTTCTTTTGCATCTGTGTATTTCCTTATGATTTTTTTTGTAGTAGAAACTCATTTAATATTTGACTTATAATGGCATCCAAAAATAAGTTTCTTCTTGTCATCTGTATCTGTTAGTCACAATAAATAGTTTTTCCCACTACTAGGCACAAAAATATGTTAGTAGTTAAAACTATCAGCCTTAAAACTCGCTTTGCTATCCTTTCATAAAAGGTGTCATTAATGGAATAAGGTCTTTCAAATGTTGCTTTATTTTTATTCTAAAACCATTCCATATACATTAGTTATATAACTTAACATTACAAAGCAATCTTAACTTCTATTTTGCTGAATGTTTTCCTGTCTTCCACACCCCAGCTCGCTGGGAAGTGACATTTTCACTCCAGCAGCTGGGTTAGAGCTCCATGAAACTGTTGGGCTTTCTGTGAGAAGCTGGGTAGCTGTATGAGGAGTCTCTGTGTATCACAGAAAGGCAAATTGTAGAAGATAACTTGTTTCTTTGGAGTACTCCATTAAATATCCATGCATAGAAGAGATTATGAAGGTTTTCTTAGATTGTCTAGGATGGAACTGATCTTTGCATAGTGTTTGAGGAGAAAACTGCATTATCCAGTACATATTGTTTTGCTTTATACCCTCTTTCAGTTTTTCTTTCCTTGTCACCTTGACCTTCATCAACAGCGTTTCTTCAACAATTAAATGTCTTTAAATGGAAAGCCTTAAAAAATACATTGTATTTTTTTTGTGTGAGTCAAATTCTGGGCTAGAGAACAGATGATGATGAGTAGACTCCCTTAGGTGTGTGGCCATTTGCATATTTGTATAGAGAGGTTGGACTTAGTTCAGTTATTTTTGCATTCTTGATCATATTTGCTACTCGTGACAGCACTTGAGAGTGTGAAGTATCTGCCTACTTTATTTTAAAAATGTAGTCGTGCTGAAGTGGATGGAAATCAATTTAAAAGTGTGGGTTGAAAATTAGGAATGTTAATCCAATATTTTTATGATAAGTAGGGAATAATTCAATTCAGCACAATCATACTTGAAATGTAAACCCATTTAAATCCTATTATTCTAATTGCATCAGCTAGTACAACAGAACTAGCCAAATTGATTCTGAAATGTATATATTGAAGTTACTAATTTCTAGTGGAAGAATATTTGTTAGCCACTTCTACTGCAGACTGTGTATTAAATGTAAACATCTGACGTTTTAGTTCTTCATTATGCTTCACAACTACTTTCTAGACATTTTTTTTTTTCCTGATGCTGGAGAATGTAGCAGGTACAGGACTGATTACAGGACTCAGTTTTCATGTTGGGAAATACTTAATATAAACTCCTATGCCACTATGTCAATAACCTATCCTCACTAAGGTTTAATGTTCAAAGTGGCATAGGAGTTTATATTAAGTATATCACAGAATCACAGAATCACAGAATCTTAGTGGTTGGAAGGGACCTTTGAGATCATCGAGTCCAACCACATGAAAAAAAAAAAAAAAAACAACCAAAAAAAACAAACAAACAAACAAAAAAAACCAAAAAAACCCAAAAACACAACAACAACAAAAAAAAAACCCACCCAAAACCAAACAAACAAAACCAAAAAAGCCACCCACCAAGTAAACCCCACACCCACAACCCCACGCACAACACCCCACCACAAACCAATAATCTTGGCCACTAGAGCATGCCCTGAAGAGATATAGTATCTACTGTTTAATTTCACAGTCACAGTCTTTGTTTTCTCTGTTGATGTCTCTGAGCTGCATCAAGTTTGAAGGCAAATAAATAAAACACAACTTCTGTCTCACAAAATCACATCAGTGGACGTCACAGAATGCTTCATGGTTGCTCAATGTTTGAGTGCTAATATAACTCTGAGTTGCTATGGCAGATGTGCAAAAGGACCAGTCTCACACCAAGTTTAAGTTGTTCAAGATCCCTTCAAAATACCCAGAAAGAACAGCTCCTGCACTACAGAGCTTGAAAGTTAAACCCTTATGTCATGGAAATATTTAGAATTTGGCACGACTTTCAGTTTTAGCCATCTTCAGGTTAAGGTAGATTTCCACACAAAAGGAGACTATACTTTAAATTAAATCAGGACTAGGAAGGGAAATTGACTTTAAGCCCAGTTGAAAATTGGTTTGATTATGTCACGTTTCCACCCTGTAGTTGTTCCAATACAAAGTAACAAATAAATGGAGATAGAAAAATAGCACATAGCTTTTAAACATTTTCCAGTTATTTCAAAATAATTTCAGGTCTTTTGTCAACCTTCTAATCACTAGTGATGCCTATGAAAAAGCTATCTACTTTTAGTTTAATTTCTCCTTATTTTACTTGATCCATACAGATTTAGTTTTATGTATATGTGCTGCATGCACATAGAGAAGAAATACCATAACAAAAAGAGCTGCACTTTCTCTAGTTCTGTTTATGAATATTTGAACTGGCTGTCTCTGAAGAATAGACTTGTCACATTCTCTTCCTTGCTGTGCTGATGACCAGTTGCATAGTGTAACTAAGCAGATTTATAGTTTCATAGAATGGAGAATATTTACATTTTTATTGCACAGGCTGCATACTATCCATAGCTTTGACCTTGGGTTGCTTCTGTTCAAACTGGAACTGCATGGCCAGTGAAAATTTGTAAGTACATGAATTTCCTCAAGACTCACATTAATACTTATCTAGATTTCCTGGGCATTGCTGTTTTCCATTATTTCATGTGTCATGTACCTCTACAAACATATTAAGTTTTCCTTGAATTTAACTTGTCTAGTGTGTTCTTTACCCATGTCCGTGTTTTCA
The DNA here is from genome assembly GCA_013400055.1 of Nycticryphes semicollaris. NCBI lineage: Eukaryota > Metazoa > Chordata > Aves > Charadriiformes > Rostratulidae > Nycticryphes > Nycticryphes semicollaris. The sequence continues at coordinate 10,813 of VXBJ01000740.1, read as the reverse complement.
GTAGTAGAGTAAACTTGTATGGAATTGAAAATGTGAAAAGTTCAAAGCCAACATGTTCCCTCAAACTTATCAAGGTGCATATCTCAGTAGTGATGTATTAATTCTTGTTGCTCTGTCTTTTCATTAAGTAGTGTTCTCAGCTGCTGGCATGGCATGCAAATGTTTTATTTCAAACTGTTTATTTGGCCACCCAAGAGACTGCTATTTGAACTCTGGCACTATGAGCATATTTTAGAATGAGAATATATTAATTGTATACATACCTTATACATCTTATTTATCAATATTGCATAGATATTAGGTATTATATGGAGAGTATAAACATTAGATATAATAAGAATGAGCCAAGTCCCAAAGTAGTAGTTGGACCATGAGTAAAGCAAACAACTATTTGTGAGTAGAAGTTGTCTAGAGTTTAGTCCCTCCATACTTCAATTTTCACACTTCCTAGTTTAATTTTTTGAGGAGAAAATTAATATCTTGCCCATATCCCCCTACAACTCTTAGTGCATCTCTGCATGTCCTCTTTGTTCCAGTGGAAAAATATCAGTAATCCACTGGTACAGAAACTTGTATTTTCCATTTAATACATTGGGACTCTTCATTTGGAATGCACTTTTCAGCTACTGCAACTACAGGTGTTTGGAGAATAGACTGAGCATCCAAAGCTTGGCAGTGTCAATGCTTCTCTTCTACTTCCATGATAAAGCTGGAATCAGCCATGTGTTGCCGGATCTTCCTCTATTTCTCATTCTGTTTTGTCAGGTTTTACTAATGCCAGTGTTACAATTGTTCTTAGGTGTTGATGCAGCTTACCATGCTCATCTATGAGTGGTATGGTAGGGTAAACTGAGCAATCACTAATCTTGTACCTAATTCTCGTTATAGAGCTTTTTATAAATGGGACAGTACTTCCCTCAACAGTAATATTTACTTTTTTGCATGTACTTTGCTTATTTCAGTTTTGTGCTGGGAATACAGAACCTCAATCCATTTGATGGAATCAGAAACATTGAAAAACTTTTCACTCCTTCTTCTGATGCAGTCCACACAGCAAATTCACCTCTGAGCTGCTAGAAGTTGTTATAAGGTACCTCTGTCCGTAGTCAGCCTGCTGAAGCTCAAGTTGTTCACAGCCTGGAATCCCTAAGAGTTCTTCAGGACAGCTAGTAGCAAAACAGGCAGGTTGTTATAGATTTGTTACAACTTCTTTTTTTTCCAAAACACTGATTTTCTTGAACTAGCAGTTTCCAGGGAAATGCTGTCATGGTGGCAAACTGCTGATCTGCTCCAAATACCACCAGCAGGAGAGGTCACTCTATCAGTTTGTCAGTCTTACTATACAGCTATAGCTGTGGCCCTCTGAGTCACAAGGGTTCATTTGTGTGAATTGAATTAATGAGAAAATGAGTACATCCTAATGGGTATAACACCTCAAGTAGGGAAGGAGACAACAGAATGCGAGAGCCAGTGATAAAGATTGGGTATCTACTAAGGGCATGGCATGTTTAGGCTGCAAAGTGTCTACCCGTGTGGAAATACACCCTTTTATTGAGAGCAAAAGCTGGGAGCTGCAGTGAGAACTGTTGTGGCATGGAGCTATCTCAGGGCAAACTTGATCCTTAGTTAGAACCTGCACTAATTTTCTTTGTAATTAGAGTAGAATCTATTATTTTTTCCTAAAGATAATTTGCCTCTTCAAAGAAAATAGGAGCATGAAATATGGCAAAATTGCTTTAATCACTAATATTAGTAGATATAGACAAAGAGATCAGATCTGTTGTTTTAAGATTATCCTTTTTAATTCTGAGAGCTTTTTCCTAATAGGTCACATTTCTAGTTGGAATTATATTTTAAGAAACCTGCCACATTGAAAATCTTTAATATTTTAGGTCATGTGTGATTTTCTCATTTGACAGTGTTACCAGCTTAGTCTGGCAGCAGAGCTTATCAAAATCCTGTCTCCTCAGCACTGTGAATTTGTTCACATTCTAAAACTCCGAGTTTTATTAAATTAACCAATCAATAGCTAAAAGGATCAATGGATTCAGTAGCAGCTGGTTTAATCTCAGCAGAAATGGATTGCTGCCAAATTCTGTGTTGCTGTTTAAACTGATTGAGCCAAACATCTTTTGCTCAAAAAGTCAACTTTGGTGAAAGGAAAGCATTTTGTTTAAAAATTTTATATAAAATTGGTGGTGCTTTGTGCATGTGTGTGCGTGGACAAACATGCACACACACACACACACACACTTCTACCTGTTTTTTAAGAGACCCTAGGAAACAGAAATTGCTTTACTCAATACACCATCTCAGCACCTTTTTATGGGTCTTTTTTTCCAAAGCGGGCAGTGTTGTTTATAAAAATGAAAAAGTATTGAATTTTTTTCAGTTTATGTGTTGTTGGTTTCCTGCTTTACATCTCTAAGTGTTTGATACTGCTTTCTATTTTCTTAATCGTTCATCTATATACATACAGTGCAGATAATTTTCATTTTGTCGCAGAATGCCATATGAAAGATAGCTAAGTACTCAGTAGCCATTTTACAATCTTTACCACACACTATTAGACACTAATGTACTATAATAATGATCTTGATAATTGCTCTCTCACCTCACAGCACACCTTCAACTTGGATAATACATTTTCAGATCTTTTATATAAATTTAATCTCCTTATTAATACTACAGAATGAAAATTCCGCTATTAATGTTGAATGGTGAACATGTAAAGTACCATATGTACAACTGTAATTTAGATGGGCATGAAACATTAGAAATTCCAGTATTTGATGAGGCCAGTCTTTGGAGAAATTGATAATTTAAATGTTCATTGAACATTTAAGATAGAGAAGTAGACTAGGTCACTTTGTCCAGAGCCAGAAGTTTCCAACTTTTTGTGTGTCTGTGTGTGTGTGTTAGCAAATTGTTTACAGGGGATTTAAAATGTCTTAGGTTATAGAACTTCTTTATCTGCTGTGAGAATATTTCCAAGCTGAATAGATATTAACGTCTAAAAGTTTTTTCTTATCATCTAGACTACACTTTTTCCTTTTTTTTTTCTTCTTTTTTCAACTTTGTGCTGCTACTCCACTAGCCTATTACCCACCTTATCCTCTATGATTACGTCTTCTGTGTGTTTACCTGCTGTATATATATTTACACTGTTTTCCTCTTCTTCTGGAGTTTGCTGCTTAGCCAAGCTCCACGTATTTAGCTATTTTAATCTTTGTTTCTGCAACACAATACAATCTCCTTATGGGTTTGTTTGTTTGTTTTAATAATTCCAAGTATTTAAGCTCTTTCTGGGAAAGGGGTTCTCAGAAATGTAGATTTTATAGCAAAATATCGTCAGAACTGTCCATGACAGTTCCTTGCTCAAGGATGCTATTGTTCAATTGACCGATGATCTTGTCAAAACCTTTAGTTATAAACTTAAGCTTATTTTTCTGTGATTTCTCACACTTTGATTCAGTGTCTTTTTATTTTTTTTCTTTTGCAACTTAAAGCGATTGTCTCCTATAAAATGTTTGTTTCCTAGTGTTTTTCTTAGATGCATTAGGCTGGATTGACTTACCTGTATTGGGCATCACGAGATACTTGCCTGAACTGCTAGACTTTTACTAAAACATGGAGAGAAATGATTTGTGGTATCATTCAGCCAGGGGACTCTGTAAAAACATTAGTATGTCTAATAGAGAGAAGGAAAGCAGAGAATGGTTGGAAAGTTAGGGGGAGGTTATGTATGTGTGCTTTAAATGTATGTTATTCTAAAACATGATGGAACTATTTAGAAGAGCCATTTTTGTCCAGTTGAAAAGACATCTGACATTACACTTAAGTTCCACAATGTGCATGTTGTTAGAACCATGGAAATGATACTTAGAAGCCCAAGAGTTCTTTTTCCTCCAAGTATATATGCAGTCCACTCATTTTCAATAACAGATTTTAATATTAAGTAAGACTTACTTCAGTGACAAAAACAATGTGATATGGTAACTGGTCAGTCAAGGAGCTGATTAAAAATAGCTGCTTATGGAAAGTGAATGTTTAATAAACGTGAAAAGACCCAAAGCAACACTAGTCAAAACAGAGTGAGTTCTGGCTGTATCTATCAGATATGATAGGTCAAATAAAGTCCTTCTTTTTTTCTCTCATTACATGACATGTAGCAGAGGACTTCTAGCTGTCTGATGTTGGTCCCAAAGAGACACCCTCTGTAGCCTTCCAGCACGCTGAGCCCCAGTATTACAAGAGGGACAAGGGTATCTCCCATCCTTTCATCTCTTCTTAGTGGTCTGATTTCCTCTTTACACATTTAGCACATTTGACACTTATTCAATGAAAATAAAGTGTATTAACCTTTCTTCATTCTTTGCTAATTTTTGTTCAACTATTTTAACTTTTGGCACACCAGTTGGATATGTTGCATGCTTTTTTCCCTCCCAAAAGGGGAAAGTGATACAGAAGGTATCTCACTTTTTTCTCCAGGGTGTCTTCCCCAACAAACTCAAGCCACCAAAATCATGGTGGCCAGTTTCCATTCCAGCCTCTCCTCATTTCTCCCTGTTGGATCTGAAACACCAGAGATGAGAGAAAAAAACATGTTATGTAATGTATTAGCGTGTCATATCTGCACATTCTGCATCCTCATGAAACTCAAAGTATTTCTGCCCATTTACTGTTGAGAGTCCTTAGATTTAAGATTTTCCTATCGGGAGTTTTCATTTCTTAGTTCTGGGTGCTTTCTAAAATCAACTTTTCCTTTGATCTCTTATCCCTACTTTTACTATGTCCTGAGTCTCAGTCTATGTCTGAGATCATACCAATCTCCATGACAAAGGAATTGCTTCTGCAATGGTATGACCCAGACATTTCTCTTTCAGAGGGAGTGCTATGCTACCTAGATCAGGTCATCAAAAACCTCAAGACAGAGAATAAGGTCATTCTCCATCCACATGGCTGTTCCCCAGATCTCATCCCTCAACTAGTCTCCTCTGATTCTTTTGAGAATCTATTTCTGTTGCTCAAAAATCCTTCAACAAAGAGAAATACCACAAAAAGATCAATTATGTCAATGCTGGCTATCTAGATACTGCGAGAGGAACTCAGGGAACAGTCCTTCTCTTATTTACCTTCCTGTCCATGTAAACACAGGACTCTTTCTAGATTTGTAGCTGGCCTCAGAGGGAAGAGATTTCAGAATTTTTCATCTCTGTGCTTATATTGTTTTCCCCAAATACTTCCAATCATGTGGTAACTTAGAAGGCTTTTTTGGCTCCTCTTCAATGGACTATCTTAATCTTAGGGAATATCTGACCTCTGCTTGTCTCTTCTCTCCATAGTCCAGCATCTGAGTCATTAAGAGGCCTTCATTTTGATTTCAAGACTGATATTTTGAACCTCACTTCAGGCGACCTTTGCTTGAAGATCCATCTCATAGCTCATAGATGAGACCCCTTCCACCAAGATTTTTGTAGACAAAGTGGGCTAGGTCTCTTTCCATGTGTTGAAAGTAACTGCTGGCTGGCTTGCAGCTCTGTGGAAAACGTGTAGAGCTCTATTTACTTTGCTTTTGGTCTTCAGTTCCCTTTTAGCAGTTTGACCTTACACAGACCTTAAAATTGACCAGAATTTGGGGTTAGGGACACTCCCAATGTGAATGTGCATAGGAATAACACATCCTAAAGTGCCTCCAGTTACCAGTGGGTAAAGTTCCCTTCCTTGATTCCCATCTCAATAAGCTAACTGCAAAGCATGGGGAGTCTCCTCCACCTCATTGTTCAAATTGTCATTACTAGCACCTAGCAATTCTCTTCACTCACCCCAATCCATCACAATATTTCAGTGGGATGGAGAGTGGCAGGCAATAAAATGTCTCCTGGAATATAAATCGACTCCTAATTTGTTTTTCTCTAAGTCATTATTTCTTGTGTGATGGTCTTCTCCCAGGTGTTTTAGGCCTGTCAATCAGTTGTTGCAGGCACTTGTTTTCCTTTTCCAGGTTATGGTATCTCTGGACCTGGCAGTAACAAAGTGAAACACCTATCAGATGTAATGCCATGTTAAACCCAAGAAAAACGCAAAGCTTGTCACAAACAAAATCTAAAACACAAACTACATTACCAGAAGGGCAAAGTTTTCTGCACCAGGACCTAATTCTGTTCCCTTGGATGTTGACGAAAGAGTGCTCTGAGCTTCCTGATCGCTGGTGGAAAATTAGTTGCTGTGAGACATTGACAGAATAGGGATGTCTGTGCTTTCCCTGTCACAGGAGGGTATTTTGGGACAGTAACAAGAACTTCTGTGCCTTAGTGCTGCCTGTATCTGCATCACAGATATTCGCCTCACAGGTGAGCTTTCTGTGCTACTCCTGTTGGAAAGTTACATTTACTATTTGCCTTCAGGCTGACAGAACAAACTCACTGGCTTATTGTTTTCCAGGTGAACAGCTTGTCCAAAAGGGATTGGTTAGTTCTGCTTCATCTGTGAGCAAGTCTCAGGAGAAACTTTCTTACAACATGAGAGCAGTTAGCAAGCCACGAATGCTCATGCACTGAATGCTCATGCACTGAATTCAGTTATAGTGAACTTTTTGATATCCCTGGTTATCTAATTATCAAATTGAGATGGACAAAACTGGACCACAGTGCTTAAAAAATAAATAAAAATAAAACCACTAGGTTATATAATAATAAATAAAAATAAAGTAAACCCACCAGTGTCTGGTGTACAGTGAAGAAAAATGAAATAGGCTAGTAACTAATTTACCATAGTAAATTTAGGTTGGCTGTTCTCTTAGTAGGGCACAGTTAATATTTTGTGCTAGTACTTAGATCAAGTGTCCAGGTGTCGGCCTGAACTGTCAGCCCTAAATAATTTCGGTTTCTCTTTCTACTTCTTCCATGGTCCTTTGGTACAGAAGACTCCATCAACTGGACCCTCCTCCCTGACCATGAATTTCTTAACCACAGGATGCATCTTCTGCAAGTTCACAATAAACTTACAGTAATTTACTAGATTGGTGAAAATGGTTTGTAGTCTATATTAAATAGTTTCAAAATGGTTGCAAAACTAAGAGCTAGGATTAGCCAAAAGTTAGAGTTTATATATTATTATGTATTTATTATTATTTATCACCATCTGAACAGGCCTACTCTGCCACACAACAGCTGGGCATATTAATGTACATACAAGTGTTCCCAGAAATTGTCTCATACAAAGGAAATGCTAGCTGGCAGTTTGTTCTTGGTGTTTGTCCCTGGTTAGAAGTACTAACAAGTTCTGTTTCTTTCTGTTCTGTTCACTCCATTCTGGGTAGAGTCCATGGTCAGTAAAAGGCTTAATTTTTTTCCTTTTTGCCTTTGAAGCCCAAGAGAAACTCTCGGTCATTTGTTCAGGTCAGTTCTATTCCTGTGTGCTTTGCTTGAACTTGATGTGGCAAGGAAGTAGAGAAAAAAGTAACTCCACGTCCCTTGAATTATTTTGGAGGACTGAGATGAGTGAAAGTAAGACAGAATCCATGGCATGTTGCATCTGAAATAATGTTCAATTTGCTATAGCATATTAAATCCTGGCCACTGCCCTACTAACATTGAACCTGATGGTACACTTGCCAGATTTGTTCCGCCACTAGAAGGATGCTGTTATCTGCTAGCAATATCAGTTTCATTCCATGTTTCTGATTATTGCATAAAAGGCCTCCCTGGTAGAATTGCAATTCTGTGGTTTATTTAAAATCACTCATTTCAACTGTGAGTTGTTTGTTGTTTGGTAATAAAGGATGCATTCCATAAAATATATTACTTAATAAAACAAAACTCAGCACTGTTATTAAAAAATTAGTCCAAATAATAATTACGAAGCAACAGCCCGCTCCTATAGAACTGGTCATTAGCTCTCCATCATTGCTTTGAATGTGTGGGAATTATATTTTTTATTTTAACAATGTGCCAAATGCAGGCTTTGGTAAAATGCATAATCATCCATTGCAACAGCTTGTCTGGCTGTCTGTGCATAAATTGCAGTAATTCCAGATGCTTTCTCACTCCACTGTGTATCAAACACCTCACCTTTGCTTCTGTATCTTTTATACAAAAGATGAGAGACAGATCATACTGTTAGTGGTCATTGAAATATTTTTGTAGGCAAACAGGCATCTCTGCCTTGGGGATTGTCTTGAGGGTTTTGGAGTTTTCCCTTCTCTGAGCAGAAGATAACATAGAAAATGTATCTCTTCATCTTTTTATGGGTCAGGGGTGGCTTTAGAAATCTGGGAAAACTTGCATACATAGACTCAAGGAGCCATAAAGGGATTGCCGTTGTTTGTATTCTGAAGAGAATACCTACTTTTCAGCTGTTTTTGAAAAATTAAGTTATTTTTTTGAATTCTAGCACTTTGCTACTGGCTATGAGGATGGATAATGCAATAATCTTGATGGTTCCTCTGATTTGCCTCAGCACTGACACAGTGTCCCCCCAGCCTGCCTCCCGGGCTCCTTGACAGTTATTGAAGAGAGTGAGAAAGACACAGTTTAGCTGGCTATGTCACATTGTCCTGGACTGTCATCCCATCTTCATGGCTATAGTACTGTACTGATCTCAAAGCAAGCTCTTAGAACTTTAGTCAAGGTTTCCTCTTGCTTGCTAGAGGTGAGTTATGACTGCTACTTGTTAGGACTCAGGGACAATATGTCTCTCTTTCCCCAATGCCCTGATGTGTCCATGCACCTGATGAGCATCAGCGTCAAGGATAGGAAGGTGGTTGCAGCCATAACGCAGTATTGGCACAGGCTGAAACTCCAGTTTATCACAAAGACCACAGCAGTCCTTTCCCCTGCCTTGCTACACCAGTGATAGCTAATTGGGATTCTTTTCTAAAAGCTCTTGCAGAAATCTGTTTTTTCTGAATTGGGAATTGGAGATTAAAGTTCCTCCTCAAATGAGTTGGAAGTGGTTCTGGTTTCTCAGTTACTGTGGGCTCCTTATAAAAACATGCGATTTGAGTTTTCAACCAACCCATTGGGAAACTTTCAAAATACAGCTCCTGCTTTAGCCTATTGGGACAGGATGCTGAAAATAGTGCCAGCAACGCAAGTGAGAAAGTACAAGAGGGAGCACAAATGTTGCTGAGGTGGCTTACCTAGCGTGACCAGAATGAACTTTTGGTATTTACATTAATGTTTACAATTAATTTTTTCCTAACCTCCTGCTTAGTGGAAAAGCTGACATTGCAATCTGGAAACTGATACTGCTAGGTTTGATTACATTATAGGGAAAGGAGATTTTTCATCTTCCCACACCTTGCCAATTAAGATTATGAGTCTCATAGTTGATTCAAATCTCATTATTCCACAAATGTTGCTAACATTGTGTGTATTTCAGTTTTGCATAAGAAAGGAGTCTACAAAGAAGCAATTCTAATATTATCGACGAAATTTTAAAGATTTAATTGGGATCATGAAGGAGATACTGGGAACATTATGAAGCCTAACACTTTATATACAATTGAACAAAGGTTGCTTCCAGTTTTATAGTTCAGCAATACTAAAACTTAGCAACTCACAGACATCCCCTTCTGTTTTTTTCCATTCTTATACTTCACAATTGTTGTGTTAAGTCTTTTTTCTGACTTTATTCAGTTCTAAGTTCATTGTTTTCTTCTAAATATTATCAAAAGTGACTGGCAGACTGACATGCCTCTGTGTGATGTTGGTATGCCTTGAAAGCTTAGCTCTGCTATATGAAAGAGGCTGATTAGGATCCATTCTGCAAGTGCTGTATTTATCTTATATGATGGAAGAAAGAGGGAGGAGGACAGAGAAAGCTTGTAATTAATTCATATTTATTATAAGTATCATAGATTATAGATTTGTAGCATGAGCTGATATCAAAGTTAGTATCAGAGACGTTATATATGTTTCCCCAGACCTATACAACCTGTAAATGAAATTACCTTTTTACTCCAATCTTGTGCCTTTCTTAATCAGACTGCCAGTCAAGTTCCTCTGTCAACTGTGATAGATTTGAAATGTATACATGCAAATTTATAACTAAGATGAGGCTGTTCACATTCATTCTCATTTTTGACCTAAGCTGCTGCTTCCTTTGACCCCTAAAACATTTTTCATTTTAAGAATTACAAATCTAATATGAAGAGATGGATTGCTATTTCCTATCCTTAGGTAAAATAAGAGAATCTTCTTATTTTAATCAAAGTTTACATTTCATAACAAAATTTTCTTGTATCATATAAATAGGATTATACATCGTGAGATGGGATGATCTCCATTTTTTTGTTTCTCTGAGTTTTCAAATTAACTTTATTTGAGAAAACTTGTACAAATTGTGAGGAGCAGAAACAATCCCTATTTGTAGCATGTGTAGCATGATGAAGACTCCAGTCTCCTCCAGAGCTCCAGACACTCTAAGATGCAAATTCAGCCTGTGATGCAGTGGGATCAGTCTGGTCTATTTTATACTTCCAAGGGAATAAAGCACTTAACCTCTTTTGACTCCTATAGCACTTGATCAGGATACACATATGCTTTCAATGAGTTATCATATAAATATGTTTTTGGTATAAAAGTACAAAGAAGAGCTGCTTTCCCAGGACAGAGACCTTTGCAACTGGGGAACTCAGTCTGTTTAGCCAAAGTTCTGGCCTTAAAGAGCACTGGTAAGAATTCACTCTCACATAGAATGCAGTTGGAAGAAATTGACAAGAAAGGCAGAAAAGGTACAAGACAACGTTTTGAAACAAAGCAACAAGAAAACATTTTTTTTTTTAATTCCAAAATAGGTTTTTTTTTTG
>VXBJ01000739.1:555107-611542 GCA_013400055.1 Nycticryphes semicollaris | reverse complement strand
CCTCCTCCTCCTTTTCCTCCTCCCTTTTTTTTGCCCTCTTTCCCCTCCCTCCTCTTCTCTCTCCTCTATAAATTCTACATGATTCTCTGTTATGGTAATCTATGGTTTTGAGGATGGATTTGATTATTGCTAGTACTATAGAGATGTTTTGAGTAAAACTTTGTGGCGTTTCTATGCAAGTGATTAATAATACAGGCATGAGGGTGTACAAGGGTGTATGCAGACTTATTTACCATAAAAATTTCGTAGAAGAAATGATTTAAAGCTTTCTCTTGCATTGAAATTCTGTAAATTGAGCATATGAAGAATTAAAAAGGTCAGAGGACAGGAGTTGGTTAGAGCTGGACTCGGGTTAGTTCTGTGTCTGGATCTTTGTGCTATGACTCTTAGGTTTCCTCTTGGGTTTTTTTTGAGTTCAAAGAGACGTGAAAAATTAAGATTTGTGTTCCAGAAAAGAAGAATCTACAGCTGCCAAAAATTTAGGAAGAAATCCTCCTGGTCCCAATAGCTGGCGAGCTACAAATGGATGAGCTGTCCATTTGTTTTCTTGACCTGTCATTGATCCTGCCATTGCACACGATGAGGGGAAAATATCCATAGTGCAGGAAACGCTTGAGGCTTCCAAATAGCTTCAACTCAGGTTACGGATTCTGACTTAGACAAACCACTCAGATCCCTGCCATTATCCACCACTTGGGAGGATGTGGTGGACTGTCACCCAGAATATTGCGCCTCTCTCCTAACTGTACATGTGCCGATTGCTGAAGAACTACAGATTTCTGAAAGTACGTCATAGTTACTTCTGAATGTTTCATGTGCACTAGCTTTTATTATCCCACAACGTAGAATACTATTTTGGGAACATAAGATGCATGTTAAACAAAGGTAATGATTATCCCAAAAATGTAACATGGGAAGTAACTAATATTTCAGTTTGTTCTGGCTCCAGCAGGTCAGCCTTATGTCCCTGTAAGTGGGATTATATTTTGTACAGGGAGGGGGTGTAGACATTTATTTTTTTTTTTTTAATGTAGACTTTGATGGTGTGTTGTTCTGCCAGGCTGTAGTTTTTCTCTATGCTTTGCTGCTTTTTTTTTTTTTCCCTCAATACTGGTGCTGATTTGTTGGGTTTTTTGTTTTTTTTTGTTTTTTTTTTTTTCATAGCAATAAATATAGCTGTCTAACATTCAGTTTTTCAGCACATACTCTGCTCTTAATGAATGTGATCATTTACACAGTGTCACTGTAGTATTGGTGTGCTAAATAATTTAGTGAGCTGTGGCAGGTAGATAGCTCTGTGGTGTCTATGTTACTATGGCAATACATTTGCTTAATGTAAATATTAGTCATTCTGATCGTATGAATCTCAGGGCTTCTGACATTATTAGCTGTGTTTGGGAGGTGGGCATCTGTGTATCTGAAAGAAAAGTTGTTCTGGAAATATTAATAGCTTAAAGATTACTTTCTTTTTTCATAATTCCTTCTGCTTTCTGACTGAGCTACATAATCTATTGATTGTAATGAACGAAGCAGAACACTTCTCCCATTTCTTTATCAGGGTTGTAATGCAGCTCTATTACAAAGAAATACATGACTGTATTGTGATCCTCTAAAATTCAGCAGACTGAAATGAAAGGAAATAGGATCTTGAGGTCCATCAACTTTGCTCACGGTCACAGAGTCAAGGCAGTTCTAGAAGCACAAGAAATAAAATCAGACTTGGAGTTAAAATTCTTGAGGTATTACATCTAGTTCCATGGCTTGAAAATGAAGCTGAGCGTGAAGGGCTCTTCCATCCCCTTTATGCGTACCACCAGGTATACAATTACTTAAGAAACCTCTCATTTGTCAGAAAATGAATGCGTAAGCAATATGTTAATGAAGTTTGTTTATTCCGTGTTTATATACATGGTTTTCTGGTCCATTTTGTGGAACATTTCCTGGAAAAGGAACTACGTTCTACGAAGTCGTGTCTCAAAGGCCAGCTTATTCCTGATTTTATGAACTGTTCTTTGTCTGTTATTATCTGCCAGCACTTTTGAGGCAGCAAATAGAACTGGTAAAATAATTAGATCATTTACCTTTTCTAAGTATGACATGGCATCACAATTCATCAATTGGTAGTTTATATAAAACCACAAATATTGCAGGTACACGGTACTATTAATAACATGTTATGTACTGCTTTAAACCTTTACTTGTTAAACTGCTTAAATTAAGATCAATTGTGAAAAGAACATTTGGCTGGAATGTGCTGGTTCCCTGTGTCCGCCCTACCCCGAATTTAGAATTGTCCCCAGCCTTCCTGCCAAATATCTGTAATGCGGGAGAAAAAAGGCATAGTAAGCAGTGAATGATATCTTTAATTATTTGTAGGGTACATGATACTGGCGGGTTCTGTGTGCTGCAGTCTGACATCAGTGCTCAGCACCTATGTGTGTTTGGCCTGTTAACAGTCAAAAAATGAAATAATAAAAAATACAATAGTAGCCAAGCACAGCCTTTGTATTTCACAGAAGAGTCTTTGCTGGACTTGCATAAGCGTTCTTTATTTTGCCTGTCTCTGAGATGATAAAACTTTTACTGTCAATGCTTGCTTGTAAGGTAAAGCTCCTTACTGGACAGGAATACAAACTAGAGTTATTAGTTACTTTCCATGGCACTGTTGCTTACAAATGCTAGTCTGGAATTCGACTTAACCTAGGAAAATTAATTATTTACCACTTATAGCTTTTCCTGACAAGGCTGCCTGTGGGAATACCGTGCTACTGTCTGTCTCTCTTTTAAAAATATAATATGCTTTAGATGCATCTGTTGTTTATAGATGCAGAGAAGTATTGAAAGATTTAGATTCAGAATACCTACCAAGTATTAGCATAGTTGAAAGAGTAATTGGAGCAGCTTCTCTGATTATTCTTTTAGCAAACAAGCCATACCCATAAAATGGCCTGGGGAAAAAGACTGCAGAGCTGCTTTCTCCTCTGAGGGAAGAACCTGTGTAGAGAGAGGAGCTCCTGTGGGATCAGGCTGGCAGGATTTTCCCTTAAGGAAAGAGGCTTGATGGTTCTGCTTTTCCAAAGTCACAGGTATCCATTTTCAAGACAGATTGTTGGGAAGGATCCTCTTGAGCGCTCAACAAACACTCCTTTCCAGGTTTGGTTTCAGGACCTGATGCGTGGCATAGGAACCATATGAAGAGCACAGGAGGTTCTTTTGACACAACTCATGAAGTTGAAACACAACTTCCAGGCACAACTACCAGAAGCTGAAAGGATCTGCTGGAGCTTATCTGGCTTGGTGGTTCTGTGGCATTAGAACCTGTCACTGAAGTGGACCGCTGTCATGTGGTTTTTTGTGCCTGGCTGCAGCATGGCTCTATGGATGCCATTGTATATATACCTATGGGTTCCTGTAGCCAGAGGTGCAGTGGAATGCTTCACACCAAGCCATATACCTCACCTTCTGTTTTTGAGCTCCACAGCATTTCTTTGCTTGTACTGATGAAATATGGCAAGCCCCTATTTTAAAGCTGGGCTGAAGAAAGTGGAATGGATTGTATTATAAGCTGAATGTTTAAATTGGGTGATAAATTGAAAGGAACAAAAGCTCATTCTAAAAAGTAGTTGCATTTAATGTTTCACACATGATTTGCTCAGCCAGTTTCTTTTATTGTCACACTTTAAGTGTCTTTTCACTTTTCCCCACAGAAGAAAAAAATCTGGTAGTTCTGCAATGCCTTCTTTTATGTGCATAATGAATATTTGCTTTTGAGTATTACCTTACAGAAAGAAGTGGAGTTGTTTTATCTATAGTGATTTTATGCTTTTCGTTGTTATTCTTTTTGTGTGTTTTACTTCGAAAAGGTAATGATGGTGGCTGAGCAGTCCTGTACCTTCCATGCCTCTCCTCATGGAAGGAGAGCTGGTGCCATTCGTGTGCTGGGATGGGGAGCTCCCAGAGGAACTGTGCATCTTAAGCTTGAGCTTACGAGAAATTCTTTTTTGACTGGCCCATGTGAGTCCAGACACGGGTAGCTGGCACTTAATGAACCCCTGTTTTGCCTTCTTTCCATTGCTGTTACAGTACAGATACGTTGCAGAGATTAAAATGGAAAGAATGTTGTGGCTCTTGTCCTCTAAATTATCCTGAAAAATGATCATTGTCCATTTAAATTCTCACATTAGTTAGATGTGGCGCAAAGATATATAGGGCCTATATAAAAGTACATAAGGCTTAAATTGTATTTTCAGCATCCTTTTCAGTAAATGGTGATTGTTTTATATTAATGTGTGTAGTTTTGACAGAAGATGGTGAAAAAGGCAAGTAAAAACAAACAAATACTGTCCCCGGGCATTTGTTGTTAAATTTGTCAGTACCTCAGTGGTTTTTTTGTGTTGGGGATTAGAGAGTATATGCCAAGTGTAGTGTAATGTATTGTAGATACAAAAATACTTGTCACTTAATCCTTACTGTTACTGCAATAAGACAGACAGATACTGTTGAAATCCTGGTAACGAGCAATGTTTACCTGTCTGTTGCATTGTTAGATCAAGGCTTTGGGATTTCAGAAGGGCCAGGAAAAAGGCACAAGAAGGCAAGTGCTTTCTCACAGCCTGAACTCGACAGGTGTTTATTTGCAGATGCAGAACACTTCACTTCAGAGGTACAGTAATACTAAAGGATGTGATTCTAACATGCTGCTTGGTTATTATACTTTAATGCCACTCAGCATTACAATTAGCTTTACTAGACGTTAATAAGTGAGTTTAATATTCAAACCGTGGTATTGGAGATAAGTGTGCCAATGAACCTTATCAGTGGGGCAAAATGTAAATTTTAACTCGTTTATCTCATTAGTCTTTAATAAGGCTGTGCTTCGTAAATCATGGCTACATCATCTGCTGATTATATCCTCTGATCTGCTAAGCAAAATAGCACTCTAATAATAGCCATATGTTGCATGAAGTCCTCCCACCGGTGTTCTGAAACACTTAATGTATTTTTTTCTTCATTTAGAGGGCCTTGATTGTGTCTTATCTTTTCTGCTCAATGCCAAAATATAGAAATGAAGGTAAGATGAGAATTCATTACTTGCAGGCCATGGGCTTAGAAACATTTTCCCAAGTAGGAGCTTCTGGTGGGTGCCATAAGTCTAAGTGTGTTGTCCGAGTGTGGTGTGTAGGGACTCATAGTTTTCTGGGCAGTTAAAACAGTCAGACTGCTAACTGAATAATGATGAGTTGCTGCTTTAATAATAATTGGAGCTCTCCAAAGTCTGTTATTCTCATCTTATGGGAGAAACTGAGCCAAGTGATTTGCCTCAGGCTCACATAAAAGGGAAGAGAAATGGAGGAGAACGTTAAGTCTCCTGGCTTGAACCCTTGCATGCAGGCTGCTGCCACTGAGGCTCATGATGATGATTGTGTCTCCAGCATGCTATTCAGAGCAAGTAAGAAGGAACTTAACAGGTTTGAGGGAATTCTTCTGGCAAGTTCAGTTAATACTTTTTTTTCCCCACTAAATTGCTCATGCAATCCAAAGAAACTTGTTCAGTCCATCGAGAAACTTTAAAGCTTTGAAGGTTTCCCAATAAATGTTTAAGATTCAATGATTGTGAGTGAGGACGGCTGGGTCTGGTGTCTGAGGCACCAAAACTCAGTCACTCTGCTTGTAAGCTGAATTGGTTCAGGTTTGCTTTCATGTGGTCTTTATTGTGAAAAGATTGCACCTCTTTCTAGAGCAACCTTAAAAATAATATTCAGAGCTCTCTGAAACGGTCTGTCATGAGAGAATCTGTTGTTTAAATGATTGATAGAGGTGCAAGGTGAATCTCTGTTCTTACTTACCATTCTGTGTTAGATTGATACTTAAAGCCCTTTGTAGTACTCTGAGGAATGTGAGATAGGACAGCTGCTGTAGCACTGTATTTTTATAGCAGTAGCTACAGCCCTCGTGGGTCCGTAGAGCCTGTTGACTGCCTCTGGTGGTAGGTTTACTCTGTTAGTGGTCATCCATCACAGTACTGTGTTTTATTTTTTGCATTGATCTCATTGATGGTTGAGTTGGTAGACAGGTACACTGTCACAAAGAAAACTCATTTTTTCCCTTCTCAGAGAAAAGAACAGATCTTGGCTCCCAGTCCTGCTGGATTAGAGGATGGCATTAGAGAGGCATTGCCACAGCCCCATCTGTGTTGGCACCTTCGGGGACTCGTTCTTTCTAACTGTGTTGATTGTTGTGCTACACGTAATTGCAGGTGGATGTGCTTTTGGTACTGACGCTCCTGAAGAGATGTTTTCTACCATCTGTCATTAATTTGTCATTAGTTATATATATGTGTTTGGTTTAGTGGTGACTTACTAATACCACCGTTTATTTGCAGTTAGTTTTGTCTAGTGTAGACGCTTGATTGCATGCAAATTCTTCCATAAAGTCAATGAAGGCCTTCCTGGGACATTCTGTGACTCTTAGCACTGGAGGTTAATGTCCTCCAGAGTATATGCTTGAGAACACTGGGGGTGTCTGAATGTTGACAAGTGAAGAGACAGCATATTCTGAAACAGTGTTGAAGTGCTTCATTATTAGAGTGCCAGAATTACGATGCAAGTAAAATGGTGTCTGTGGGGAGAGGTGGACTTGAAGATAAAACAGAGTAAAACGTGAAAAAACATAAAACAGAGATGGCAATACATGTGGTGACAGTAGAAATACTGCTAGTTTTATTTCAGGAGAGGGATAACTGGTAAACCATGTAGCAAAAGAAAATCTATTTGATGTATGCTTTCTAATTCTCATAGCCTGTTTCACCTTCTAAGTGAGAGCTTGGAAAAGAATTAATAAATTTGTAATTCAATGTCAGGAAATGTCCTATAAATAATAGTCCTGTAAATATAAAGTTGGAGGTATCACTTCCAATCATGCTGTGGTAACAACCAACTGGCATTCAAGGCCTGCACATACAGACTTTCTCACGCCTTTTCAAACTGTTCCTGCCTTCAGCTTGTGCCTTTGGGGCCCTCTGAGGATTGGATGTGACTTTGCATAAGGCTTAGTTTGCTATTTTGGATAGCACGCCTTTAGCCAATTTTCAAGAAGATTGTAAAGGTGAATTGAAAAATGGTGTACCGTAGCTTCTGTGGCTCTGACAGGCCTCACGTGGAAAGGATGGTAGTAGAGGTGAGAAGTAGCAGGGTTCCCAGAGACATACACAGACACTCCCTTCTTTTGGAGGTGTTGAGGCAGGAATAACAACAACCTGTTGATGGGTGGAACCTGTGCTTTCCCACGTCTGTAGAAGTCTTCTTAAGCATTACAAAATTAGATGGGAGAGGCTGTGGTTTGACTTTCGGTTATCTGTACTGAGAGCATTACTGCTCGGGCTGACATCCAGCTGTCTTCGTTCCTAGGCTTTCAGTACTAATAATTCCAAGTGCTAAAAAGTTTAAATGAGAGTTAAATTTTATTTTTGCTAGCTTCTGACATTTACCCCAACTTTTAGTAGAAATTGTTCTCCTGTAAAATTTGTGAGGTTCTGTGTTTTTCAGAGCACTCCCTTTATAAGATGTATAGTCTGCATTTGCAAGTCTGTTATTTACCTTCTTTTACCTTCCAGGGTGTGAAAGTTGCTAGTTTATCTTCATTCCTTTCTGGATTAGAAAGACCCCTGTATTTCTGTTAATGTTTTCTCAAAGGTTCAAAGGCAAAACTGAAAAAACATTATACAGAATTGTTACAAAAGTGTCAGATTACCTAGATGTTTTATTATTTTATTTAAATTTTTGCCTTTATTATTTAGCAGCCTTCAGCTTGTGCATGCTGGCAACATCTCTAAGACAAGTGTTGCATAGACTACGTAAGTTTCTTTTTTTCCAGAGCTTTTATATGCCTTCTTATCCAGGCAAAGGCAGTCACAAGAACTGAGGAGACTGTAATGTCATTCAGTTTCCAGATGCAGAAGAGTAGACTGTGTAAGAGCATAACGTATTTTCATAGTAGAGTAAACTTGTGTTCTGAGATCAGAGATAAGAATTAATTTCTACTCTGCAACTTAACACTGTTTACATGACACAATTTTATTCCTAGGAAAGCTGGAGAAGCTTAGAGGGAAAAGCATCTAACACCTGTGTAAAATGCAATGAAACTTAATAGAAATGGAACTATAAATTCAATAATATGGGGATTTGTCTTTGATTTGTTTTTTTATGCACTAAACAGAATAAAAATGCCAATGATCCACTTTGGATTTTGATGTTTACTACCATGTTCTGTAAAAGCAAATAATTGGACATACATATATACAGTCATAATCTGTCAATGTCCACTTAACTTGCAAATCTCTACTAATATTTTTAAGAGGGTGCCACTGTGGGAGGAGAGGTTGGGTTTTCCCAGATCTGTACTCATAGATGGAGGAAGTGTTATTTTATCAAGGTTCTTGACTTTGCAATAGGAATTAATATGAAATAAATCTTCAGTTTCTGCTTGTCTGCTCTGAATTGGAATAGAAAGAGAGAGGAAGGGCAGCATTTCTGTGCAGTTTCTGGTTGGACCAAACACTTGGGGGTTTATGCATTACAGGAATGGGGAGCCAGAGGGATAGGGTTGGATTTTGTAAGGTGTGCTTGTTTTGCTTTTTTTTTTCCTTCTATTTTCTTCTTCTTTCTTATCCGTGTTCTTCAGCGACCGGTATCCTATAGTGGTTTGTGGGTCTCATTTTAAACAGGAACGTTTATTCAGTGGTTTTCTCCAAATTTGGCAATTGATAATCATAAAATGGAAAGAAAAGGGATTATGCAAGTCCTTTTCTCTTTGTCAAGCCGGGAACATAATTTTAGGACAAAGGGAGTTCACTAGCTTATGGAGCTTTCTCCAAGCTAAATTCCAAATATCTGATGCGAACAGTGTTGGTTCACACAGTGTTCTGTTCTTTCTATTGTTCCTCTTATTTTTTTAAAAGAAGGAAAAAAACCCCACAAAAATACATTTACATTCAGAAGTGTCAATCCGCTAAATATAACATTTTATCACAATCCCCTACCTAATGACGAATGATACGTAGTACACAGGGTGAAATATGAAAAAGACTTTTCAGGTTTTAGTAGCTCATTAAGTTTACTAGGTTTGAGAAGAAGTAATTTGTGATGGGCTTCTGCCATCCTGTAGTGCAATGAAACAGTTGTCCTGAAGCTGTGTTAACGATACGCTTTTGCTCGTTCCCTTTGTTCAGCGCTTCATCGTGTCACTAGCAGGTTATCACTTTAGAGTGTAGCAAATAATGTTGACTTAGTGATTAAGTGTCTTGGGGTGGTAGTTCTCTCCAAAATGAATAGTTTCAGTTAATCATGTACAGAAAGAGCAATGTCGCATTCAAGTCATCTAGTCAATTCTTATAGTCCATGTTCTATAATGAACATATTGAGAAGTAAGAGAGGGATTTATTGTGTGATAGATAGCTACCTAAATTTGTATACAGTTATAAGCCCATTGTTTTTCCAAGAAAAACAACCAACCAGCAAACTTTGTGTTGTGACTGAAGCTCTGGGAGGAGAAATAAATATGCATCTAGAGTAAGTATTAGGTTAACAACTACACACTATCCATGCTATACATAACAGTTTTGATTTTTATGGCATATTCCATCCTTTTCTGGATCTTATAATTTGAAAGAGATACAGAGAAGTAACACATGTATGTGGACAAGGGAGAGGAATTCCATCTGCAAAGTGGAAGCTCTTTTCTCAGTGAAAACTTTGTGACAATCCTCTGGGGAAGCTTGTTGGTTGGCTTGTTGCTTTGTTGATCAAGTAATCAGGATAAATTAATGTTGTTTTACTGCTGATTCTTGTGCTTGAACTATATTTAGAACTTGCAAAATCATCTGAGAGTTTGGAAATAAAAAACAAAGTTTATGGCTTCTCTATCAGGAAACATGGAATGTTTAGAATATACACATATTTGCATTTTATTGTGGATTAGTGCTGAAAGCACACACATCTGTAATGTCACTTTGTAGACTTGAGAACATCATTCTTGGGCTTCTTATGTTTATTATAATGAGTAGTTTGACATGTTACACAAATCACTTGAAAAATTATCTTCCATAGTTTTGCTGTAGCCGTAAAATATATAGCTTAATTTAGTTTTCTGTAATCTACATCTGATAATTACAGGTATATTGATAACTTTTTTCTAGATCATGTTTCTCTTGGGAAGGTAATATTTCCTATTCTGTATACTAGTGTTCTGAAAACAGTTTTAAATCTTCAGAATATAGAACCTTCTACTGCTTTGCTGGTCTCATTCATCTTCCTGTCAGGAAGGTTTTCTAGACAGGCAATTTAATAATTTCCTATTAATTTATTTTATACTTTTAGCTATAGATACTGTTTTACCTTTCTCAAAAAAACTTTATAAAAAAGCAAAGTTCCATTCACCTCAGCATCACAGCTTCAAGAAGCATGTTGTTTTCCTAAAATATGAGCATGTTGGGACCAAACTTGTATGTTTCACAGCTGTCAGAATTAGGTTGGAAAGCAAAATCGATGTTGCAGATTGCATGGCTCATTTTGATTTCTTTCTTCCACTAGCATAACCAGAACATAAAGTAGGTTTTGTTAAATGTCTGCTTTATGATGTGTTGCTCCTTCCCACTCCCAAACAGTGATAAATTTTGAAACAAACCCTGTGCAAATTCTCAGTGGACATCAGGAGGTTGGCAACAACTATTTTTTCCCCAATAATTCACTTCAATTATGACAAAACAAAATTACTAGTGTAGACACAGCAGCTGGTATCTGTAATTTCTCTATAAATCAAGGAATGTAAGGTAGCTTTCATTCAGTGACGTGTGCTATGCCCTTTGGGGATGTTCTCTTTCTCTTTGAAACCTGGTATGAAAGCATATTCATAATGCAAAGTTTTAAACTGAGTTTTGTTTTGCTTGTAATGCTTGTTTCACACAGTACAACACCAAACACTTTGGTCTGTGGGCTTCAGACATTTTAATGATCTGGTTTGCTATGGAAACATACTTTTCTTGGGTCAGCAATTTCAGCGGTGATTTGGGAATGAACCAGCAAAGTTAAAGTTTTTTTCAGTTCAGTTTAAGGTGCTAATATCCCTTTTCCTGCAGTTGTCTGCTAGGAGCAGACAAGATACCTCAGTCATACCGTGCCTGAGTGCTGCTAAGTATAGAGATATCTATCTTGGATTTTAAGAACCCCAGCTGCTATTTTATTCTGAAGTTTTTAACCAACACAATCTGTGTTTATAACCACTAATTGTTACTCAGTTGTTGTCTTTCTGTAGTAGGCCAAATGTGAGGAGATCAAATACAACAGAGAAGCAGGTTTATTATATTCCTTATTTCTTCCTAAAAAGAACAAGACATACCACTAGAATTGTAACCTTATTTTTTCCCTCCTTAGCTTCAGATTTATGACCTAGGGATATAAATGTGTAGTTCATTCCTCCTGGGACTTTCTAAGAGTAATTTCAATGATTGTATACCCTTGAGTTCCAGTGAAATTACAGATGTGCAAATGCATGTGGTAGATGAACATACCCTGTGGCATATTGGGTAAATAGAGCCCTCCTTGAGGAGGTCAGGATCTCTGTCAAGTATTCTGCTTTGTTTAATTACTGTTTTCTTGAGCAATCACTGCCATTTCTCTTGCTTTGGTAATATGACCTTTGATGAATTGTCTTTGCTGGCTAACATATACCTTTCTAGAGCCACATGTATAATTTTAGCCAAACCCATCAATGCATTTTGGAACAAACTGTGTAACTGGCCTCTTCTTTCATTTTGGCTGCCCCACACAGCAGAAGTCTTTGAAGGCCTGGGATTTGGCTTAGCCTGGTGTAGCCCGGTGTATAGGCTGCCAGTGTGAGTTGATCCCGTTGCTTGCCCTTGGACTGTGTGCATTTATGCTATGTAGTGACAGGACAAGGGGTAACGGCTTTAAATTGTAAGAGGGGAGATTTAGATTAGATACTAGAAAGAAATGCTTTACTGTGAGGGTGGTGAGGCACTGGAACAGGCTGCCCAGGGAAGTTGTGGATGCCCCATCCCTGGAAGTGTTCAAGACCAGGCTGGATGGGACTTTGAGCAACCTGCTCTGGTGGGAGGTGTCCCTGCCCCTGGAAGGGGCGTTTGAACTCAATCATCTTTAAGGTCTCCTCCAACTCTAACCATTCTATGATTCTATGATTTCAGTATCACTGTTGGGTGGGCTTCTTGCTCATCACTGTTGCTGTGCTTAATCCATTCATGTGTCTGAAGAGCCAGGTATTCATTACTTTATTAATACAATACCATGTGTTTATTACTTTATTAACTATATTATTTATATGTCTCTAACCTGAATCCCCTAATGTATAATACTGGGATTATGTAGATCACATGAAGAGTTAGTGATGCTCTAATTAGTTGTCTGAGCTACTGTAAGTCCACAATGAACATGTGAGTAATGTAGCTCCCTGGAGACTTGAGACAAGATGAATCGTGTTTTTTCACTGCAGTAGGCTCACTCTAGATAGGACAGTAAGATTTTAGTCTTGTTATAAAACATATTGCGTGTAGTTTCTCTCTTGAGATAGATCTTGGTAGGCAATCTCTGTGGGGACAAGTCACAAAACATTCTTACTTTCATGTTCGCAGGTTGGATTAAGTTGTGCTTGATGAAAACAGATTGATACTTTGATTAACTACATTGCTTTATGATTTGTGGTGACTTGTTCTCTGTTAGGCATTTAAGCAGATAGCTTTATCAGTGTAAAACATATCTTCTGCCACCACCACACAGAAGGCATAGTGTCTTTGCAGATAGTGGGTAGAAAAGATAGATTGAAGAAAGGTATGAAGCTTTATATACATTTATATACATACATGTGAAATGTTTGCTGGAAGTAGACAAAGAACAGGACAATAGGTGAACTTCAACATTGAAACATGAAAGAACAAATTAAGAAGGAGGATAATTATTCATGTTTTTAAACTGATCCTCTAGTAATCTGCTGTGGTTTTCTTGCTGGTAGAGCTTCTGAAGGTGAGTAATACTTAACCAAAAAAGAGGGTCCTCTGATGCAGTGGCTTTTAACCCCTGACGTTTTCTCAGTTGCCTACCACAGACTTTCCTGCTTTCCAGGGAACAAGCTGTAATCCTCTGCATTCTGGTGGTGAATGTACAGGATCATTAAGGGTGGGGATGAGACTGTTCTTCACAGGCTTTGCTTCTATAGCAAAAATTACCACAGGCAGGGTGTATCCTTTTCTTTGAAAGGATTGATGTCTTCCTTTGAAACTCTCTTGTTAATAAAACTTAAACCCTCTCCCTGATCATAGTCCCTGAAGAAAAGCTGATAAATTTATGCAGAAGGCTTTCTTTTAAATCAAAAATAAACAAACCCTGAACAAGGTCCCTTTTAAGCTGGAACTAAGTTGGGGCACGCTACAATTTGTCACTCGTTTTTCTCCTACCCTCCCTCATCCACTTATCAGAGACTACAGAGACATGATTGCATAGCTATGTATAAGACCATATAATTTCCCTCTGCTTCTTTGAAGTTATCTAATTTCAAGCCCCTTTATGCCACACTGATCCATGAAAATGTTTTGATGTATGAGGTCTGTTTCGCTGCCATCGAGGCTTCTTATCCATCTCTCCATTTTCTCCTGTGTACCTGAACTGACAGAGTGGAAAGCGTTGGCCGGTAAAGCAAAAGCCTACGGTATCTGATAACAGAGGTACTCCTGTCTTTGAGAACTGTTGAACACAGCATCTTTGCATTTCAACAGAAGGCAACCTTGATAATTAAACTGCAGAGCCTTGCAGCATATTTTGCATCTAGCTTAACTGTATTAGGCAGTGCATCTTTGGTCCGTATGTTGTGCATTGCTTGGGAAGCCCCAGTCCTGCAAACTCCTATGCTACTTTTTTAAATTCAGAAGTGAAATTTTTCTGAAGAGAGACACTCCAGTGGGAGCAAACTTCACAAGGGATTCTCTGCTAGGCTGTTCTTCCAGTGTACTTCGCACTAAAATAAGTACTTCTGTTGATTGGGGAGTTCAGCCCTGTAATCAGCTGTGGAAAAAGGGTTGATGATTTATAGACTTCTGAAGGAAAACTGGAAGCAGATATCCTCTATGAGTCCGATGACTAGGCCTCAATCTCATCATTAATCTAAAGTTACTCAGTGCGGTTGTGGACTGCTGCTTTTTTTCAAACTGGAAATAAGTTGAATTGTGCTAAAGTTGTCTGCTGTTTTCCACTCTCATTCACTTCCTAGTGACTGCACAGACATGGTTATAGACCTATGTATGTGACCATGCAACCTTCTCTGCTTTGGCAGAGACTTGCTTCTTAGCATGTTTGTATATGTATGTGTATGTATATGTATATGTAAATCTGGCCACATTTGACCAGATTTGCAGGAGAAATTCCCAGCGAACTAACCAAGCCTACACTGAAAGGTACTTAATGTGAAACCAACAAAGTTTATGGAAGTGCAAATTAGTTGCTCGATTTCAAAAGCAGTTGTCCAGTTACACAGAGAATATGGGAAGATCTTAGGGGAGATAGTGACTTGTCTCTCTGATCCTCAGTTTCTGGTGTGTGTGATGTATATACTGGTGCTTCATGTTCCGCATGGGGATGTATAAACCCTTAGCAGCAGGGACAGGCCCCTTGTGTAGGAGAGGAGGGATTAGAGAGAGACAAAAATGTTATCAGTATAGGCAACTGAAATAGCTCTAGAAGGCATATATAAGTGTACTTGGCCTTGTAATAGGGTTAAACGAGGGATAGATAAGATACGGTTCAATGGCGGAAAGATTTACCTGCTCAAAAGGTTTTTGTTCTGGTGTGGCAGAGTCAATGTATTAAACTCAGCAGTGGATTTTGGAAGTAGAATTTTGAAAGGACTGCAGGAGAGGTGTATTTGCACTTGTCAGGACTATCAAATAATGGAGTAATACCTTTAGCAGAGACAAAAGGCTAAATTATTGTAAAATTTTAACCATGAACTGATTAAAATAACAGTTACTTCTGTTGCTAGTGGCCTCCAAGTTCACTTCTATCCCTTCCTCTATGAAACAATGTTTTATAAATTAATTTATTTTCTCACCTTTGGACACAGTATGGGCAGGTTATTTGTCCTGTTCAATTGGAGTTAGTTTTACTTCACAGAGAATAATGTGATGTTGCAGTTACTGTGGCACACTTGGTCTTGCAAAATAAACAAGAAAACTTGTTTTGTTACTACTAGTGCAGTAACAAAAGTGCTTACCACAAGTATAATGAATATATTCTTTCTTCTACTACTATACCCAGAGCACGCTAACTTTAGATTGATATGTATCTTAAAAGATAGTATCTCTTCCAATTCAATTACTTTCCTTTTTTAAATAGGTATGCTGATTTTAGGATCTACTCTGTGACCACTTAAGTTGTCAAAAAGCTTTGTATTCTTTTTGAAACATTATTACAGAGTTTGAAGTCTTTGAAGCCTGCACAATCTATTAGTGTTTTGTATTACTGAGGAAATCCCAGTATCCCAAGATGCTTTCCAAACTGGAAATATTTGCTTCTTTAAAGGAATTGATTTGATCTTAGAAATCAATCTGCACATTGCAGCCTGCTTGTTGCTGTCTTGTTACTTTTAAGAGATGATTAAAAAGCTGTAGTATTTGCCACTGTGAGGATAATGTCAATGTTCTCCCTCTACTCTTAGGCTTCTGATCTGATAGCTGGGCTAGATGCAAGAGAATTTAGCACTTGTCAACTTGATGTTTGCTGCAGGCAAGTTGTTTTCAGCTAATGATTTAAATTTGGTGGTTTTGTTCTTCATTTGATGCTTTGTACAGTGCATTTATGATAACTTTGCGCAGTAGAAGTGAACATTCAGAATGAACTGTTAGACTGAATTTTACTGAGTTGTTACTGATTATCACCAAGGGATGAATGATTTTTTTTTTTTTTTTTTTTTTTGTGATTGTTATTAAAGATGTAAGTGACATTAATCTTGTGGTTGCATGTATGTGCAGTATACTGTTAGGTGCAGGTTTTAGTTGGAGAACATAAATGCTGAAGGTGAATTTGCTGTTTAAAAGATCTTTATCAAGCAGTGGGGTAGTGTTTGTGCCTGTAATGACAAGTTTAGTAAAGGGACCAGGCAGGATACATGCAACATCAGCTCAAGGGAACCTTCCTAAAAGTTTTCTGTGATCGGTAGCATAGACGTTTGTAGAGTTAGCAACACTGAAAGCCCTTGTTGTTCTATTCTAGTGTCATCTAACTCTGAAAAAGATCCAATTTGAATCAAAATGCTGGCAGCTGTTAATGACCTGTGGATCTGAGAATTCCCAGGGTAATTTGAATGTGCCCAAATCAGGACTTGGAGATAGAAGCTCTTAATGTCCCTTCCAAATCTAAGCATTCTATGACTGAATGAAATAGGACCTTAGGGGACTTTGTGCAGCAGTGGTGGGGACACATCTGCTTGTCTTCAAGACTTTTTTTCACATGGGCTATACCTGTTCTTTATAGATGTTGGGTAGACTTAGGATATCCTTGAGTAGGAAAAGATGTCCACACTACAAGTGCAGACTGTAACAGTCATCTGCTCAGCACTGCTGTTAATGGAGGCATGACCTGAGGGTTCAGTAATACAGCAGTGGTTATGAATTCTTACATGAATATCAATAACTAAGTAGCACTTTTGTGGAAAGAGCTTTCCTACTGGGCACACAAACCTAAGAGTGGCTCTGTCACTGGATATTTTGGCATCATGCTGTATTTTGAACGTGTGGTGAGAGATGTACCATTTCTGTTCGCTTTAGGCATTCTTACAGCTGCAGAGAAGTACGGCAATATTTCAGGAGTCTGTAATGTCTGAAGCACCAGCATGGAACCTCTAACCCCAAAAAGTATGGTTAGAGAGTTACAAGATAGAAGTATTTAAAGGAGGGTCTTATGGGGAGGGAATGAGTACTGTCCTGAAGTTTGTAGAATAAGGTCTGAGGCTGGGGTGGGAAATATGCATGAGGAAAAAAAGAAAGCTGAGAAGGCTGAGGAGGGCAGAGAATCAGAAGAGATTAAAGGAGAAGAGAAGGTAACAGGTTAAATGTGTGGTATATCCTAGAGTTCTGCATGCATCTCAAGAGTCTTACATGGCTGATCTTTGACTTTTATCAGCATTCTTGAAGAAAACCAATTTTCTTGAAGAAACCAGAAAATCTCCCTTGTTGTTTACTAGCTTAAATAGTGGAGGCTGATTTGAGGTTTCCAGTTCTACCCTTGGTATCGTACTGGGGACATAATTTGTCATGTGATATCTAGGTGTGTAATATCGCTTTCTTTTGTTGAAATTCGTAAATAACATGCAAAGTCTGCACTGAAACAACCTCTAACTTGTAAAGTCAAGCAACTTTTAAATTCCAGAATTGAGCTTGCCTCTGCTTTGTTAATTAAGTTTTCGTGCTTCACCTTATGATACCATCTTTAATTATACAATCACATTAGTCTTTCCAAAGCTGCTTTTTTCACTTCATGCACAGGATGGATCTGCTCAGAGGGTAAACTGGGGCTGTGTAGCGAAGGACACTTTTGCCTGGAGGAGGCTGCTGAACTCCTACAGCAATGGGAAGATTTCTGTTTGGGGGAGAGGGCTAACAAAGAGAAAGTGGACAGGTTTGGATTATTAGATGTGCTGTTAGGCAAACTAATAACAACAGGCTTTATCTAAATGGTTTCTAAGCATACATCTTGTTTTTCTGAGTGTTTTTTGGTAGAAACGTTGAGCTGTAAGCAAAAGTCACCCAAAGCAGCACGTTGAAAATACAATGGTACCTACTTAATTCAGTAATAATTAAAAAAAAATCTCAACAGGTCCTAGGCCTCTTGCTGCTTAGATCTCTGATTTTTTTTTTTTAAGGGTGGGTTTTTTTTTCTCAAGAACATCAGTGATGTAAAATAGTACTATTCATTTTTACAGGACTGTATATGAAGTAACAGTATACTGGTAGGTTTCTTCAAGGAAATGAGCATATGAAGCAAACTGTTGGGAAGGAGAGTGCTTGAAAGCAAAACACCAGTGTGAGCATGGAAGAAGTAGGCAGGTGAGAAGGGTGAGTGGAGTAGGGGAGCAAGAAGCAGAGAAACTTTGATAATATTTCATAATGGATTACTTCTGTTCCCAGTGTTGGCAGCCTCTCGTGAGCTAATTCTCACTGGTTTTGCACAATGCTCTCTAGTGTATCTGGTTCCAGGTGGTTTATTATCTGGAGAGTAGCATGTATGCAGCACCAGCTTTGTTCTGGTGTTACCCAAACAGATAAACTGGCCAGGTTTTATGCTGACTTTTCCACACGGATGGTTTTATCTGCAAAAAGGATGAACTATATTGTGTTAATTGTATTGCGTGAGAGTTTAGAAAACCCATAGGAAATGCATCTTGTGTGTTGTAAGAAGCAAGGGTTGCAATGGAGGCGGCGGGGGGACATGACTCTCTGCAGTTGAATTTTGAGTAGATGAATTATACATATGTAGATACAGGGGAATGCATAACCATCTTTTGCTTTTTGCTTGCCTCACAAATCTTAGAGTTGTACCCCAGGTGTTTTTGGACAATTTGAAACTGGTAAAAATTGCTGCTGCTTTTGAGGCAGGCTGTATGCTCTGCTGTGCAAACAATTTCAAGAATATAAGCAGAGCGCACAGGCAGGGAGCAGGGATGTCCACTATAGAGAAAAGAATTTTAAGATATATGCAGAGAAATACCTGCTGTACTGGCAAAGAATTGCTGTACGGGCTGTGGCAACTTATGGTACAGAATGAATGTCCAGAGGCCCTGGGATCCTAATGAAGACTGGAGAAAAGGAGAGCACTTCAAAATGCAATCTCTAATGAAAATAAAAATCTGCTATGATTTACAGGAGATGTTGGAACTTGTAGTGCATTTGTTGTCTTCCTAAACTCTTTGTATGTTGGTGTTGTGGAGATTTGGGTGGGGTTTTGGGATTTGGGTTTTTTTTTTTGCTGGTGGGTTTTTTGGGTTTGTTTTTTGGTTTGGATATTTTTCTTTTCCGTGGCCCAAAATTGAAGTAAATTAAAAGCCTAGTTGGTTTGCAAAAGCTCATGGAGTAAAAAAAAAAAAGAAAAAAGAGGGGGGACTGTGTGACTCATGGTGCTTGAGGGAATAATATGTTCTCTTAAGCCTCTCAAATATCTGGAAGATACCTGCCTTTATTTAATTCTAACTTTCCCCTGCAGGTGTGCAACTACTTTGATACTCAGATACCCAGGATATTAAATAATGGATGGAGAGAATGTTTCAATGTTTGGTCTTATTCTTATAGTCCTTTAATATGACATCTCAATTTATTTGACTTTGGATACATGAAGGTTTTATCTTTTATGTTTTTTGGTTTTGATAACTTTGGTATTGATACGGAGACATTCTTCTACTTGCATATGGTGTTCTAGAGACATTTTCAGGTGTTTATGATATGCTTTTTGACAGAAAATTTTATGTATTTTTAATTATATCTATTCATTGAAATATTGTTTAAAAATACATGCATACCTGTACTTCATTTTTTAACCTGTATAGCCTATGCAACACTAGTTACTAAGCAACTCTAAAAAGAAACATGGTCAGGCAGCAAAAATACCATAATGAAAATTAAAAATGTAGTGACATCTGCATAAAATGTTTACTGCATGAGCTTCTGTTATGATTATTTATTTCTATAGCACCTTAATTCTGTTGCTGATCACAAAAGTTGGTGGGTTAGAAACAATTATCCTGAGGAGAAGCTTGAGAAAATGGTTCCATATAACATGCTTTAAAAAATTCCATCCTCAAACTGAATTAAAAGAAAAAGGTTTTTCCACTTCTCTTTAAATACATGCTTTTTTGTTATACACGATAATTTGATGTGCATAGGTATATATGTGTTTTGTTTTGTTTGTTTTTGAACAGATTTCTGTGGATACCAAAGCTCAGAACACGATATCAATCTTACCATGGTGCTTGAACATCTGTAGCTAACTACAGGATTTTTGAAGGAAATCCAGCATGGCCTAGTTGGCTTGACCTTTGGAAAAATTATAATGTCCTCTGGATCCAGTATCAGCAAAAATCGTCAGGCTCCGAGCCTGCAAGGTGTTGACCCAGAAACATGCATGATAGTGTTTAGAACGCACTGGGCACAGGTAATTTTAATTAGTTTTATTGATTTGAAGTAGGCTGTGTTAATAGGAATTTGCTTCATTCTTACATTTGGGAAATTCCTGAATTGCTCAGGTTAAACGTCTTTCAGGCAGAATGTAGTAGATGACCTTAAAACATTTTAAAACACAAAGGTACTTGACTTTTCAAGGTATATTTAGCTGTTACTAATTACACTTTGAACTTCAGATTTGCATCTAAAAGCGAAGTGGTAGGCTATGGTAATCTTTTGGAAGGCCTATAACTGCCTTTCCTAGTTGATTGACTGTGACACGGACCTTGCTGCAAATTTCTGTGCTTCCTTTCCTTGTGCTGGGTAAGGCTTGCCTAGCTTTTGTAAAGCATGTTAGATGCGTGGTGCAAAGTTGTATGCAGTGTTGTTTATTATGGATAAATGTAGATTATGCATTTCAGCATATTCTAAAAATTGCTTGCATGTCATCAGGTTTATAATTGCTTTTAGGTAAAGATGTTTTACTCCAAGCACTGTAACATAAGGTCTTATTTGCTGCAGTAATATGACTAACTAACAGTTTATGTAAAATTGATTTCTGTACGGCTGCTTTTGCTAGTTTTTTGCTGTCCTGGGAAGCCAACCAGATGAATGCTGATGTTTCTGAGATGTTTCCAGTGTCAGAGGAGCCACTTAACTCTAATGATGCTGTCATGTTAGGGGAGCTGCTGTTCCTTTGCATTTTTGTAGCAATTATCCCCACAAAAGGGCTAAAGACAGTGGTTGTTTCACAGACAGGGAGCCTTATTGATTGCATGCAGAACAGAATTTAATCCAGGGGTGTAAGTGCTGGGATGACAGTTGTTACTCAATCCTAAATTTATATTGAATGTTACAAGAGAATGTGGGTATCAGCAGCTGTTTGGTAGCATGTAAGATGTGGCAAGGAAAGATCAGGTCTGTGGGTTTCTGCCACTCTTACTACTGCAAGTCATCTCATGATATTGATAACCCTGAGCACGGTTACTGTGGCTGAAGAGCAAACCCTTTGATTTCAGTCCTCTGTGACAAAGAAACTTATTGCAAACATCATTGAAACTCAGTTTCTGAAGGGTAAGGGAGCCTACTTTACCCATACTCCAGAGAACCCCAAGTTTTCAGCAACAGGACAAGTGGTAAATTTAGGTGCTAATAAAAGTGAACAAAAGCATTATGTTTTGGTCTCATGCATGCCAAATATGAAACTTAAATTTAGAAAGCTTGACAGACAAAAACTAAAAGCATAAAAAGAGTATGGGATTTTTGGGGTAAGAATTTTGATGGGTTTTTTTTCCTTATAGGGATAAGTGCGTATTTAAAAAAATATTCAAATAACAGATCTGCATTTGTTTCTCTTTAGGTTCTGAAAATCTTAGAGAAGCATGATCCTTTGAAAAACACTCAGGCAAAATACGGGGCAATCTCACCCGATGAGGCCAGCACTGTTCAGAATTATGTGGAGCACATGCTTTTTTTACTAATAGAAGAGCAAGCAAAGGATGCCTCAATGGGGCCTATTCTGGAGTTTGTGGTCTCAGAAAACATCATGGAGAAGCTTTTTCTTTGGAGCCTGCGTCGAGAGTTCACTGACGATACAAAAATCGAGCAACTCAAGATGTATGAAATGCTAGTAACCCAGTCTCATCAGCCTTTGCTAC
Source organism: Nycticryphes semicollaris (assembly GCA_013400055.1). Classification (NCBI taxonomy): domain Eukaryota; kingdom Metazoa; phylum Chordata; class Aves; order Charadriiformes; family Rostratulidae; genus Nycticryphes; species Nycticryphes semicollaris. Next base: position 589,660 of record VXBJ01000739.1, on the reverse strand, counting down.
ATCACAAGCCCATCTTGAAGCCCTTGATGATGTTGCTGAGTTCCTGCTCAGGAACAGCCACTCCAACAGTGGAAACGGAGTTGGTCGTCCTCTTGAACCAGCTCTGCTCAATAATAGCCAAAGATCCGTCCATTTTAGAACTGTTTTTCCACACCAGCGAGGACCAAGGAGCTGCCAATTTCCTCATATTTTCCCTGCTGATTCCCTTCATCCATCGAGAAGGAACAGTAGGGCAACAGGCCCGTGATGCGCTGCTTTTCATAATGTCTCTGTCTGCAGAAAATAACGTTGTTGCAAACCACATAGCAGAAAACACCTACTTTTGCCCAGTAAGTTGTTCTTCAGTGCTAAACTAACTGTCTCCCGTATTCTTCTCATCCTTTTCTGTATTTTTGATAGAGATGTATTGTAACACATTGATTTCTGCTAACAGCTATTTCCCAAATTAGAATACTGTTCAAGCCAGCCATCTGGTCAAACACAGTCTTGCCCCTTGTTTCCGTACCAGTGCCCTGTGCTTTTGGGCTAGTGCAGGTGTTTTTGCAGCCACACAGAGAATTGAACTGGGGAAACTGGTGGAAGTTATAGCAGAACTTGGTGGGAGGAAAACCTGTTCTGTCTCACTATGAGGCCCCTGTGAAATTCTGGGGGTGAAGGGAGTGACAAATGGAAACAAGGTGTTGTGGGACTGTTGTTTCTAGTGGCAGCGCTAACTTAAGTGGACTAGGCGTGCCACACTATAACATGAGTTCAACAGTTCAAAAACAAGTGTGACAAGAGTACGCTATAGAAACCTAGTATTTTTACAAGATAAAAGGGAGGCTTTGTCACAGAATTGGATGTTTCCATGGCCACCTTGGACAAACCACCATCTTTCTAAGTTGTAGTCTGTTACAAAACTTGGTAGTAGAATCATAGAATTGTCTAGGTTGGAAGGGACTTTTCAGATCATCTAGTCCAACCGTCAACCCAGCACTGACAGAAAGCATCACTGAACCATATCTCTAAGCAACACATCTACCTTTTAGATACCACTAGGGATGGTGACTCAGCCACTTCCCTGGGCAGCCTGTTCCAATGCTCAATAAACCTTTCAGTGCAAAATTTTTTCCTAATATCCAGTCTAAAAGTGTTGCATTGTTAGGTCTGGCAAATCACTACATGAATAGAAACCTTTTGCTGTTAAACAAGTAAATAATGTAATTTAACAAGCAAAGCTGCCTTAGCAGTTTTGAAGCTAAAGCAGAATGAACATGACAACACTGCTTCATGCCTTATGACAAAAATCAGTTTGAGATCTGCAATGGATGAGTTCAAAACCAGATATCACTCTGTAGAAAAGTTGATCTTGTGCCAGTTTTTTTGGACTGATGCTTTTATCTTCTGTGTGGCTTGCATTTTAGTTTAATAAATGCCAGAAAAAATGAAGGAGAACCTTACATAGCTACTGAAGCAGAGAGCCTTAGAGCAGAGAATGCTGGAATCCCTGCCTTAAGCATTAGTGCATGACAGCTATTCCAGCCGTGAGTTTCTGTTTACACAGATTGCTGTGTGCTTTGAGTAGAGCCAGGTTTGCAGGCTGGAGGAGCCCTGCAAGTTCCAAAACTAAACTTATAAATGGATTCCTGTGCCAGTTGTAAATACTGCACCAAATTTCTTGTGCTGAGAGACTCCCGTTGACCTTGTTTAATAGATGCTGCTAAAGAATATGAACTGGACTTTCAGACTGTTCCTGAGACAGCTACCATTATTGGATTCATGCTATAACTTCCATAATTACATCTTCCAATTAATTAAAAAAAAAAAAAAGGAAGCAGCCTTTCTACACAGAAGATAAAAGCCAGCTATATTAACCTTCGAACAGCAGGGAGCTGTGATTGACAATCATTCTAATTAGGAAGGCTTCTTGTCAAAATGTGCTAAAATCAGACTTTCTGAACAGTAATGAGACTGGCCTAAGTCTATAATAAAAGTTTATTGCAGTGCCACAGAATTAGCTCACCAGCACAAAATCTGTTTTGAGTTCATATGATGAGCTGAAGGAACAGGTTTTGTTCAGCTGGAAGATTCTGTAGGTGTCGGTGGCATTGGTGTACACCACTCACATCAGTGCACATGTGCCCTCAGCTGCTTTGCGAAACAGCACAGTCCTGTGCTGGTAGGAGTGGCATTTGGGTGGCACTGTGGTGATGGCAATGATGAGGATGATGATGGTACTCTGTTTCTGGGGGCAGAGCTGGTTGGTAGCACATAGGGCTTTCTTTACCATGCCTTCTTGTAGAGTACAGACATGCCCTGGGATGGGGTCTGGCCATAAATCTCTGCTGCCTCCTATACCTGAATTGGTGTTAGATCTGTGTCACAGTGAACCTGAAGGCTTTCTTGATACTATTTTTTGAGCTTACTTTGCTTAGCAGCTTTTTAAAACTGGGTTGTATGTGATATTAAGTATTAAAGCAAGAGGAGTTATGGCTCTGCAATGTCCTTGAAAAGCTGAGGCTGCACAGAGATAGAAGGGCTATGGATGAGGGAGGAGAGGGAATTATTATAGGGAAGGAATTGACCGGATAGCAATCGATTATGTATTAATGACACATTTTAATCATATAATGCGTCTGAGATAACAAATCATGTACTCAGTCAGTGTCTTCTGTGAGTCAAGATAAAGTAAATAAATCAAGGAGACTGGTTTGCAGAGAGACTCATGACTCGTTGGTGAGAGAAACTGCTGGAGGTGCTTGTAGAAGTAGAATGTAGGGTTCACTTGACATATGTTGGGAGAAGCTTAAAATAATATTAGTACGAGTGGAAAAAAAAACCCCACAGAAACCCAAAACCAAACAAAACCCAAACCAATCTTGCCTTTCCAGGATAAGAACTCATTCATTTCTTTCCCTTTCAGATTTTTTTTTTCATTGATGTTTATAATTTTACTTATTAAAAGTCCATAATGTAGTCTATGTATGCGTGTTATGTTATATGTCTGCTTACAGAATGTTAAGAGTTCTGCTAGAAACTTCAAATGGTCATCCTGTTTCATACCATACACTTCTATGAAAATTTTCAAATGTTTTTTTACCTAAAGAGTTGCTTCCAGTGGCTACTCTTTGTCTCAGTGCTTTAGAAACATAAAATTGCAAAGACTTTATAGGAAAAATAAGAGCTTTCTAAACTTTACAGATTTTAGCAGCTACATCTATAATTTCTTACCTCAGTAAGTCAGACAAACTAAAGAATTCTTCACTTCAAGATGTTGACTGATTGAGTTGACCGCTCCTTTTAGTGAAGAGTAGTATGTTTTCCTCAAGGTTGGTTTCTTGCGCTTAAGGTCTAAACTTGCATATGAAGGAGAAATGTGTGTAGTACACACAGCTCTGAAAATCAGATTGTTTACTGAGTGGGTAAGTATGTGTTTATTAATAGCAATTAATTTTTAAGCAGACAATTGAAAATCAAGTGTGCATTAATTAACAGGCTACAAAACACATGAAACTCAAGTTATCTCTTCAGAGTTTCTTCCTTCTAGAATTGTCAGAAGCTTAGGTTTGTGAGTGTAAGTGTGTGTGTGGTTTATGTGGTTCTTCGGGATGGTAAGTTCTTCCTTACTTTTTGCTTTGAGCTCTTCCACCATGAGAGAGAGAAAAAGCAGAAAAGATTCTCATTATAAAAGAATGTGATTGTATAAATAAAGCTTTGCTCAATGGCTTCAGCTTCTTAGTTTTTTAACATATATAAAGAAAGATTCTGGAGATATCTACGTATATATGTGTATAAAAAAGTAGCACAGTGTGCTAAGCAGTGAATTTTCCACAGTATTCCCTTATTCCCTCTATACTTAATATTTGGCTTAATTATATATCCCAGAATAAATCCATCTTCAAAATTACCTGATTTAGGAATGGAAAGCATCCAGAAAGACAGCCTTTGTCTGACTGGATGGCTTAGCAATTCTAATTGGTTACACTGGTGTATGATCAAAACCTGAATCCCCTTCCCTGAACTCTTGGCCTTTGACCTGCACATTGTCAGCTGTTTGTTTTCTAATAGATAATCCAGTTGTGTTTCATCTGAGCTTTGACTGCCTAGCCCTGTAGATGCCAAGCAGCCCTTTGTAGAAAGAGGAAAAATTCTTACAGGAGACTATTGAGCAAGAGCTAAAAAGATTTCCATCAGGCTGAGTCTCAATGATTCCATTGAAATGAGGATCATCCTAAAAATTATGCTGAAGTTGTATAAAGTCATGTCAGAAGGATAAGAGTGGTAAATAATATTTAGAAGTTTCCAGCTTCAAAGAACTTTAATAATTAAAAACTTGATCTGAAACTACCAATACTTTAGATATATTCAGTAAAATTTTAAAAAACCTTTTTGGAAATACACTTTTAAAATTGTAACTAAAAATGCAATCTTGTGCTTCAGTGTTATATTCTACAGAAATCATCTGTAAACCTTACTATGGTTTGAAGAAATGTCTATACAGTAACTTAGTTCAGGCTTTTTTATTTCTTCTCTTCCAAATAAATAAGAAAGGAAAATGAGAAATTACCAACAGTTAAAATTTCTTTATTTATTTTTTTGTGAACAGCTCTGTTCAGGTGCCTCAGAATGAAAGTCAACCTATATCTGTGGTCAGTGTGAGGCTGATTTTCGATGATGGGGATACTTCCACCCTCCATTTCTAATGTTTCATATTTCTGTGTGGAAACAATTCATATAGGCATGTGTAAGCAGTAACATTCAAATCACCAACAAAAGGTAGATGACAATGGTGGCTGCTTCTGGGAGGGACTGAATGAAAGCATAAAATGATTTCCCAAATATTTTAAAAGAAAATAAAACTTTTTAAAATAATTAAAAAAATCAACCTGCTTTTTCCCATCACATTCTCCTAAATACCTCTTGAAAGAAGGGTATTGTATGGAAGGGTCTTTAAAATATTCATGTCTTTCTATCACGAGACTCTTTCAAAAGGAAATTAAATCAATCTCAACGCTCTTATGTTATTAAAACTAGTACTGGAGAAACGATTTTGGGGTATTGACATTCAAGCAGATAGACAGTTGGAAAGTCAACTTGTTTCTCATCCATTTTTTAAATACAGGTGCTAGCAACAGGACTAAGTGGCCTCTATTCGTCTTTGCCTACAAAGCTGGAAGAAAAAGGAGAAGAGTGGCATTGTCTGCTGAAAGATGACTGGCTCTTGTCACCGGCCCTTGTACAATTCATGAATTCCCTTGAATTTTGCAATGCTGTGATACAGGTAAAGAAGCAGAGTTGGCTTGTCCTTTTGAACTAGTAGTTTTTTATATATTCTCCAGAAGTTTGTAAATTATAGAGTTTATTTACTTCTATTAATGGCATGGACATTTTAAGTTACACTAAAGTTACTCATAAAATGAATGCTTTTTGCCAGTTGTCCTGGTTTAGAAGGACGAATTAATACGTTCTTTAGTTTTCAGCTGACAAGTGTGTCAAATGAAAGCAGTAGAATTTTGTGGTGGCTTGATATTTCATTATGTAATTGGGAGGATTTTTTGTTTTAAAAAATAAGTGTTTATTGTGTTTTAATAACAGTGTTGATACTAAAAGTAAATTGAATGCATTTACATGTGGGAAAATGTAGTCTTTATATATTTAAGCATTGAAAAACATTGTTTCTTTGTCTAAGCTCTCATAATAGCATACAAAGACAATAGTCTGCTTTGCCTGTTGGTGACTAATGCATAAAGAAAACTTTCCAAACATAATTTAGGTATCTTCCTAGAAATGTAAGTTCATTTTAGACTGGCCTGGTTTGAATCCATTCTCTGTTCTTAGGGATTATTTCTTGGTTAGATTTTTTTTTTCTGCTTTGATCCCTTCCTACAGAAAATGAGATTTTTTGTCTTTTTATATTGTTTTTAAGGCTAGAAAACGCTATAGAACCTTTGTTCAGTATTTTATGAAACGTTATAAATTCTAGAGAAACTGTGGATTTAAGTGTTACTTGAAGAAATGTGCTGAATAGGATTGATAATTTAGTCACATTTACAGTTAAATAAAAGATACGTTTTAGAGACGTGTGCAAAATACAGTAAAGCAACTGATAAACTATTAAAGCATTGAACAAGCAAAAATAATAGTAGCTGTCATTCTTTAAATGCAATATATGCAAGATTTTTATCATGATGTTTAAAGATGAAAAGGAGACAATATTCATTTTGGTGTCTAAGCAGGATTTTTCTACAGATCTATGTTTGCAGGGGGTCATATAAAAAATATATATGAGTTACTACAGACAAATTAAAGCAAACCTTATTATTTTAAAACCACTTTTCAAATAGACTCAGAATGGTTAAGGATCTTCAGCTGACGTGCAGAAAGAGTGGTTTCTGACTGCTGCTTGATTGTGTCTTTATAGCCTTTCTGCAGCTGAACTAAAAGCTCAATTACTGCTGGAATTTTTGCTTTGTGCATGGAATGTTTTTCTTGGTGTGGCTTGGTCTCTGTTGACCCAAAAACTTTGGCCAGAGATTAAAAAGGGACGTTGTAGCCAAGACCTCTTGCCATTTACTACTTTTTCCCTGGATCACAGCATAGGAAGGGCAATGCTTTTTCTTCCCTTTTCCAATGTAAGGGCTAGAAATTAGAGGAAGTCTGGAAAGAACTGCAGGTGAGAGAATGTGTTTGTAGCCACATGTAGGCTGTGACATTCCAGTCTCTATGTGAACTTCAAACAGAATATATTAACTTAGAATGCTTCTGAATGGATTTTTTTTTTATTTTTGTGAATTTTTTTTTAAAATGCATGAATTGTTAATCTGTTTTCTTTGTGGAAACAAGATGAATGCTTCATTATAAAAGTAGATATTTAGCTTCTAATAACAGCTTGTTTTTTAAAGCTCCTAACCAACCTATTGAATGCATAACATAGGTTTTGTTTTCATTTCTGATTGTTTTGCAGTGGTTGGGAGAAGGGCATATGAATGTTATGTTCTTACCCCTTAGCTAGTGAACACTTTGATTTACCTACTCTTGAACCATAGGAAAACATCTGTTCTGTTTTTCCTTCTTGTATAAGAGGACAAGTGAACAATGGCAAATCCACCTTCAAGTGACCCTGACAAGGTTGCAAGAGCTAAATTTAGAATCTCAAATCCTCCTTTGATGCGTGGATATACACACTTTTCTGTCCACCCATTCATCTTTGTCAGCATACGGGGGAGACTGAAGAGCCCTGTTCTTGAAATTTGGCAGGCTTACTGTAATTAAACAGAGTTGTGTATTTCTTTGAAGAAGAAAAAATTTTTAAGAACCTGAATCGCAGGAAATGCTTAGATGGACAAATGAACATGTCTTCTTAAATGGGCAAGGGTTTTGGTAGTGCATAATATATAATAGTCTGTGCCCCATCTGTTTTTAAATCTCACTGGAACTGTTCTGTGTCTTTCTCTTCCCCCACCCTCTTAGGTGGCACATCCCTTGATACGGAACCAGCTGGTGAATTACATTTACAATGGATTTTTGGTACCAGTAATGGCTCCTGCGCTCCATAAGGTCAGTGGTGTATGCAAACATGATGGAAAATAATAATGGACAAAAGCATTATGGATGATCTCTGTGTAAAAGATACTATTAAGTGTACTGTCAGTAGTGACTTCTATATAACTGAGTAATTTTCTAGGCTAATTTGCCATATTTTCATTCCATACTTTCTGTTACACTATACAGATTACTAAGCCAAGACATAGGTATTTCTGAAAATGTTTAAAATTCTTTAGTGAAATGAAGAACCAAAATATTTTTGTTGTGCTGGGCTGACATGTCATCAATAAAGCAGTGACCTTTTAGGCAACATTTCATCATGGCAGAAGTTTCCATGAGGATTTTTTTCCCAAATGAACGTTTTCCAAAAGCTATATGCCCACAATAAAATATTCAGTTAAGAAACATTACACTAATTTTAGCAAAGTTGGTATTGTTTGCTACTTCCTTATCACAGTTGGTAGAGCTATTTTCATAAAGTGGAGAAGGAATGGAGCTTGGTATCAATTTTTGCAATGTATTAGGGTGTGATTTATGTTGCTCTGAAGAGAAAAAAAATTTTTCTTTGAATTTTAGGGTTTTTTTTTTTGCAAAATATGTTACTTATGTTGGGGAATTAATTTTTTTTTCTTTTACTTAAATTGTTTCTTTGGTAGGAAACTGTACTTCTAACTGTTGTAGAACATGTTAATTGACAGTCTTCATTACCCTGTAAAAAGAATACCTTGTTTGAGGAAAAGAAGTAGGAATTTCTGGGAGTAAAAATCCACCAAAAGCTGCCAGGAGAGGGCTAATAAATTACTTTTGAAGGTCTACTAATTCTTACTAAGGCTGCCAAGCAGAAAGCACTGCACCTGTTCAGTTTTCTGGGAGGCCAGTGAAACACTGTACCTTGCTTTCTAGTCTAGGACTTGTTTGGCAGTGCACACAGTTCTTCATGGTAAGTAGTTGCTTCCCAAGGAAGCAATAAACAGTATAGAATCTTCTTCAACTTTTTGACAGACCTCAAACATTTGGGAACTTGGCAAGGGCTGAAATACATTTTGGCTCAATCTAGACTGGCTGTACCCTGTCATTGAGATCACCTCCTTACCTAAAGAGTAGTTTTTTTATATTTCTGTATCTCGTTTTAATCCCTTAACAAGACTGAGAAATAGAATCAGAAGTGAAAAGTTAACCAACTTTAGGAAAGGTTATGGATAACAAGGGAGATATCAGAACGTGACTGTTGGACTCTGGTCTTAGTGGATATTGTTTTTACCTCTGAAGTACTTGAGGCAAATTTTAGGTTATTTTGAACACTACCACGCTGCTGAGTGCCATTGTTATTGGTCAGTCATACTAACTCCGATATTGGGTTGATTGAACACCACCACCCTGTTGGTGTTACTTAAATAATTTAAAGCATGCTGTTCTGAGGTTTTGTTTTTCATGCGATGGTAATTTTGTTGAACCTTGTTTATATACTCTGAAAATGGGTGAAATCATACTTCTCTTGAAAATGGAGGTGTTGGCTGCTAACATATGTGGATTTCGGGCCTAGATCTTTCCTGAACCCTGACCCTTTCCTGAACCTGAACAAAGCACGCTGTTTGGTGCTTTGTTCTTCCATTAATAAACCTTTCCTTGATTAGTGTTGTTTGACTTTTTCCTCTTTAAAAATTTACTTATGTGTATAAACTTCCAACACATTTAATGGAGAAGATGGATTGCACCATCTAGTGGATCTGATACAAGACTCTCACATAGGCGAGACCAAAACTCCATAGTAAAAGGAAACAAGTAAATAGAGGCACATATGACCTCTTTAGTCTTTCTGTGCTGTGACCCCCATTAATGTAACAGAAAATAAATATTTTACATCTTTACTTTTAAGACAGGTAAATGTGCTGTAGCAGCTCTTCCATACATTAAAATTTCTAGTTGCCATTGAAAACATTCATGTGAAGTTGAGGAGTAGGCTTTGAAAACTGTATAATTCATCTGGGGGCTTTAGGTTAAGAAGAAATTATGAAGGGCCAAAACGAGAGAAAGGCCAGGTGGTTTTTAAACAGAAGTTTTTTCATTGAACACCATACTAAACGGATCTTGATTTTTCTTTTAAACGAAGTGAAGTTGGTTTGGTGTCCAAAATTCTATCTGTGGCTGAAGATTTTAGTTTTATTCCAGTCATTCAGTTAGGGTTGTTCTGACTCGTTCTGGTTTATGAGTTCAAATACAAGGAAAAATGGAGCATGGTATAAATACCTGATTAGGGAGACAGATCTGTCGAAGGTTAAATGGAGGGAGTGGTAAGAAGAGACAATAATTATTGGTCTATCTTCCTAAGGTGTTCTTATGAATCTTATCTCTGGAATTTAACAGGTGTGGAACAGCTGTTTCTGACAAGTCTTGTTAGTAGACATGGAAGAAAGGAAAGGAGTCCAGACCTCATGTGGCATTCAAGCTTTAATGTCCCATATCCAATCTGGCACCCATGAGTATACCTTAATGCAAAAACTGGAAGGGAGATGAGCTTCTGGCTCTGCTCTTGAATTATTATTGGGTAGTCCTACTACTCCAGACCTGTTCTCTCTCTACTATATTCTAGTTTTTCTTCAAATAGCAATCTGTTGAGGAAAAAATTGCTCTGCAGCAAGACACAGACTTGCATTTATTGTTTTTGCAAAGACAGCTCCAGTCAACAGTGGGAGGCATGTAGGAAAGAAATCTTCAATCTTTGCTCTTCTCAATGTGATAGAACTTGATTTCTGTTTAAAACAACAGCAGCAACTTAAACAGATCATATTAACATGACTTCCTGTCTGATCATCAAATCAAATTTACTTGATTCAGGTATATAACATAAGCCAAAGAGTTCTACAAGCACTGTTATATAAATTGTGTAGCTAATATCTTCTAGCTTTTAATCCCTCATGGAGTAATAGCAACATCAATTTACTTTTGCAACGATATATTCAAGTATGAGCAAAATGTCTGGTACAAGGAGGTTTACTCACTTTTGGATTAAAGCTAAACCTATGTTGTAGATGATAGGTGCTGGCCAGTTTCTTCCTCCTATCTCTTGACAGAATCGCAGTATGGCTGAGGCTGGAAGACACCTCAAGTTTGTCCTGTCCAACACCCCTGCTTAGAGCAGGGTCAGCTAGAGCAGGCCGCTTGTGGCATGTCCAGTTGGGTGCTGAATATCTCCAAAGCTAGAGATGGCACAACATCTCTGGGCAGCACTGTTCCAGTGTCTGACTACCCATTCAGTAGAAAAGCATGTGGTCTTTGTTTGCTTTTTTCTTTTTCTGATGTCCAGTTATAATTTCCTGGATTTCAGTTTGTGGCTGGTTGGTTCTTGTCCCCTCACTGGGCACCAGTGAAAATGGTTTGGCTCTATCATCTCTTTCCCCCCCAGCAGATGTTTGTGTACATGGGCAAGACCCTGCCTGAGTTTTGTCTTCTCCAGCTCCAACATTCCCATGTCTCTCAGCCTCTCCTTGCATGATAGATCCTCCCATGCTCCCATCCCATAATCACCTTTGTGCGTCTTTGCTGGACTTGCTCCAGTATGTCAGTGCATCTCTTGTACTGGGGAGCCCAGCACTCTAGATGAGTATTACTAGTATTGAGTGAAGCGAAAGGATGTCCCCCACCAACCTGCTGGTAATATTCTTCGTGTAGCCCAGGAGGCTGTGGGTCATCTTCGCCACAAGGGTGCATTTCTGGCTCATGGCCAGTTGTTTTTTCCTCACAAGGACCTGCAAGTTCATTCTTGCAAAGCTGCTTTCCAGCCAGTCAGTCAGTCCCCAGTGTGTACTTGTGTCTTGTGTTATTCCTCCCCAGGAATTTGTGTTATTGAATTTCATGAGGTTCCTGTTTGCCTCTCTTCAGACTGTCAAGATCACTCTGAGTGGCAGCACAGCCATCCAGTCTATCAGCTACTCCCCATTTTGTAACGTCTACAAACTTGCATGAGGGGGCACTCCATCTCATCATCTTTGTCATTAATGAAGATATTAAATGGTATTGGCCCCAGTGTAGACCACGCATCACTGGCCTCTAGCTGGACTTTGCATTGCTGATCACAATCTGTCGAACCCAGCAGTTTTTGATCCACCTGACTGTTCGCTTATCCAGGGCTTTCTTCATCATTTTGTCTATGAAGGTGTTGTACAAGAGACAATCTTGAAAACCTTGCAAGATACATAATATCTACTGCTCTCCATTTGTGCATCGAGCCAATCATCTTAGTGTATTCCCTTTCATAAATGCACACTGACTACTCCCATTAATCACCTTTTCCTTAATATGTTTGAAAATGGCCTTCACGAGGTTTTAGTTCATCCCCTTTCCAGGGATTGATGTGAACCTGACCAGGTCATCTTTCTTGTGTAGTTCTCCAGATCATCCTTCTTGAAGACTGGAGTGACACTTACTTACTTCTGTTCCTCGGGAACCTTCTCTGGTAGCCACAGCTTTCTTTTCACAAGCCCAGAGTAGCCTCACCAGTTGAGGATGCAACCGATCAAACCCCACAGACTTCTGTATGTCCAGTTTGTTTAAATATTCCCGAATCTGATCCCTTTCCTCTAAGGGTAAATCTTCCTTGCTTCAGACTTCTACTCTCATCTTAAGGACCTGGGATTACTTGGAAGGCAAATCTTGCCAGTAAGGACCAAGGTGAGGAAGGCACTGAGTACTGTGGCTTTTTTAATGTATTTTGTCACTAGGCCCCCTTCCCCATCCAGCAGTGGGCATACGTATTTCATAGCCGCCTTTTTGCTGTTGAAGTCCTCTGACTCCAGTTGGGCTTTGGCTCTCCTAATCCTTTCCCTGCACACTCAGGCAGTTTTTCCATATTCCTCCTGGGCCACCTGTCCTCCTGTCCCTGCTTCCACCTCTTCCTTTTTTTTACGTTTCAGTTGTGTGAGGAGCTCCGAGTTCATCCATGGAGACCTCCTGTCTCTTTTCCTTGACTTCCTTCTCTTTTTCCAACTTAAACCACCAGACTATCAAACAAACCTTTTGGCAAAAGTAGTATCAGTTTCAATAAGTAGAATTTCAGTAAAAATAGTTCCGTATTTCAGTATGTGGTCCAAAGCTTTGAGATATGTATATGTGTGATCTTGAAATGTCTGTAACATTTATGGAACTGTGTAGCTACCTTTTTTTTTTTGTCTTTTTTTGTCTTTTTTTAATTTTTGCAGCCTGTCTCCCTACTGTAAGTGCTCAGTACTTACTGTGTACACAGTTCAGTGTGTGAATGAAACACTACAAGAATGTTGAGGATAGAGATGTGCTTCTGTGAAAAAGTCAGGGGGTGGGAAGACCAACATATTTTGCTTGGTGTCATTTTTATGGCTTTATCTGAGGCAGCTAGTGTGGAGTTGAAAAAAGAATTCACTAGTTCAGGCTTTTTTCCAGTTAAAGAAGATTCAAATTGATTGGGCTAGCTAGCTAGCTTGAAATAGCCTGTTTTTCACAACAAGCTCTGGGAAGGTTATTTACATAGCAGATTAACTGCAATGTGCTTAAATAACCCAAACATTCTCAAGTTTATGACTCTCTAACTTAATTTCTTAAAGATAAGTATCCTAAACATAGCACGTTCCTGTAGCCTCATTTATACCTGGTCTGTACTAGTCTGTTGTCACTTTGTGTGGGTTCTCCCACCTACACGTGTAATGAGCAACTGCCAAATACTTCCATATCTCAGAAGCTGCACATCGCTGAAGGGGTAGACAGAGCCCAGACTTGTGTCGTTTAGCAAGGGATATGCATTAACTGCCTGGGCTGGATAGCCCTGCCTTGGCCTTTTGTTGTCTGGAGTTTATTGTACTTTCTCCAAAGGAGTTGTATGCCTCACTTGTGACGTCTGAGTTTCTTGAGATGTTGAAAAAAGGTGATTTGATGACATTGTTCAGGGAGGTTTGTCTTTATGCAAGGACACAGATTCCTTATTTCAGTACAAATTCAGTTTAAAACAGAAGGAATAAAATATTTTTGCCATCAAAATGCAGAGCTGAAAAGATGTTCATTTGGTAGTTTTCTTTTTGTAGTAACAATCCATGATTTAATTTTTCGCCCAAACCGTATTTTAAGCTTTCTGTTATAAGTGTCTGGGATTTGAGAAAATTAAGACTACATGGCGGAACCTGTTCTTAATTTAAGACTGTTGTTTTTTTCATGGCATGTCAGTTACAACTTGAAATTATGCAGTTCTGTACATCTTCCCTAGATTTTAGTACTTAGGAATAAAAAAAAATACTTTTGAGAAGGTATAATTCTGCTGAGGCACAGATTCATACTGTTAAATTTCTGTGACGTATCTCATTGGCAATTTCTTGCTTCATTTTCAAAACTAACTTTTTGGAGCTCTGTTGAAAACATATGAGATTTTCTGGGGCCAAATTGTACAAGGGTCCAGGTAATTAAATCAAGCTAATTTTCTCTTCGGTTAAAACCTGGTTGAAATCCCAGGGTGAATCCAGAATAACCCTAACGAAGCCAAAGTTCTACTAGATTTCATATTGACTTGTTTTAGTCTTCACATATATTAGTAGAAAGTGCTTATTTACCTTATACTTTTAGGTAGTTGCAGCACTTCTGTAGAAATCTGATCAATGAAATCTGTTTCAGAAGGTCTCTAATATGTGCATATTTTGCAGTCAAAACCACAGGGTAGATAATTAGGAGCCACACTGTGGTATATATAAATATTATGCTGCCTTTGATACAACTCAGATTGGTTATATACGTCTATTTCCTGTAGGTGTTAAATTAAATTAAAATTTAATTTTAATTTGGCATTCAGACAATTTGGGTGACAAAAATAGCTATTCGGAACATCTTGACTGTTTATGTAATTTGTGTTGTTGAAATTTATTGAAGATAGTGCTAAAAATTTGACAAATATGCTAAAAGCAAATTTTTAATGTCTTAGCATTTAGTGCTATACTACATGGCATTTAATTGCTAACTATGATGTAATGATTTTTCTACTTGGAAGGCTTGCTTAAATCTGAATAATGGAATATTGTACCAGCTTTTTAGTGTAGAGCGTTGCTGTTGGCCAAGTGAACAGAACTGCTCCATGGAGGTGCTGGCGTGGTCCTGTCAAATAAGCTCTGTCAAGTGGACCTGGGTTACATCGCACGCTAACCCATCTAAACAAAAACCTCTAGCATAGTATGCTACTGTGATAATTCAATAATACTTGCTTGATGATTGCACAGCTCAGGTAGGCGGAAATGACCTGTAAATCATACTCCACAGATTAGAAGGAGCATCTTTATAAACATCCTACAAGACTGTCGGTTCCCTTTTAGAAATTATACCATCTTTCACCTTGATGAAAAGCATTTGGACAGCTGCTGGTGTTAGGTGTAAGGCAAGTGTTACTGGAAAACTTTGAATAGTCTTATGCTTTGGAGAAGCCCATCAGTAGCTACAAAATTTAATTTTACTGGCTACGGAGTGGATGTACGTTAAAAGGTGCCTTTCACTTTTTGCATCAAACACTGCGGTTGAGTAGAATTTCAAGCTGGTATAAACAGGAGCAGTTTATAAACGCAAGCTGAGTGAAGTTGAAGCAGTTGTGGTTTTCTGGTGCCCCCAGTGTGCAAACTCCCTCTGTCCCTGATCCCACATGTCACCTCTGTCTTTTGCCAGGACTACTATTCCGTTATGGGAGGCTGACTGAGTTTAAAACTCGCCTTTACTGCTTAGATAGTTTTAACCTGGATTAATTCCCTGAGCCAATCCACTGTGTGGTGAATTGAGCCATGAACCTTTCTGCCAGTATAAGCAGGGGACAAGAAGCTGAAAATCAAAAGAAAGGAGAAGAGAATGTGAATGGTGGTATTTTTTTTATCAGTGAGGTGGGCTTATTCAGGTTTAAACTCCTTGTGGATCTATAGGATAAATTCTTATTAGAACGTTCATGGTCTCTTCATAGGAAATATGAAATCCTTTTAAGGAAGGGAAATGTGAAGAAAAGGAGGAATCATGGTAGTCATATTCCTATAAGAGGGCATGAAGCTGTAAATTAGAAAATATATTGTGTGGCTCCCAAGGGAAAATAGCCAGTAATAAAGAATCAGTGCAATTGGTCTAACGTAGTGAGTGTAATATATTAAACTGAACTTGCAATGACAGTAATTTCTGGCTCTTTGCTATTACTTGGCACAGTAACTTGTAAAAGCTGGATCTCTCTACAGTGTTCTGCCTCACCATCTAATCAGTCATCACAGAAGGCAAGGAAAGATTTGCTAAAAATTATTACATAATTAGAGAAGGGTATTACAAGGCTAAAAGTGGGTTTCTGTTTTCAATAATCTCTAATCAAATATCTTTCTGGCTATGAAGACTCTCAGGTAGTCCCTCTTGCAGCAGATAACAGTTTAAAAAACATCTGAGGCAACCAATTGTTACACAGAAAAACACATGGATGAGGTTTTAAAGTGGTATCTTTAGACAGATGCTTTAAATTTATATGTATATTGAAAAAACAATTCCAACAACTTTTAATTGTTACCACTGTGGATAATGAAAGTAGAAAATGTAGAACACTGGTCTGATTAATGCAATTAACCAGGAGCAGAGATATTCCTGGCCTTTAGCATTAGTAGAAGGGATCTAATGCAATGGATGGTGCTGGTGGGTTTTTTCATTTTTGCCTTTTTTGGCAGTAGAGGATTTTAATATTGCTGAAATATCTTTATCAAAAACATAGCTTGAAATTTACTTACTTAACAAAGGGCTTTTCTAGAAAGCTACCATGTTCATTTCCTTTTGTTACCATATTTTTCTTGATACTGGAATTATCAGGGGTGAAGAATTTTCAAATTAAATATCAGATTTGTGTATGTCTGGAAGTTTTGGCTCCTTTTTCATCCTTTCAAAGATGTTCAATTGTAAGTGCCAGCTAAAAGCTTACTTGGACAAATTATACTGTAATCAATGTTTACAATGCTAAGAGGTTTTTGTGAGGTGCCTCAGGATCTGTATGTAGTGGACATGCTTGACGTGGTTAGTAAATGTTTTGTTCTCTGGGAACGTTTGTTCTTTTGTTGTTTACCTAAGTACTGATTTGAATTTATTAGAAAGAATTTCCCCGCTTTCCCTAAATCGGTCTCACGAGACATTAGATTAAGGAGAGACAACCAGCAGGTAGTCTGAATGAAGCTTAATATCGCGGCTTTGGTATCTTAGAAAACAGAGATCTTCAATAATAACTGCACAAATTGAATGAGTCTCACTTTCAACACTGAATGTGTTATGTATAATGCAGCCTGTAGAATAGGTTTACAGAGTGAAAAAAGGTTTTGCTAAGGCTGGATTTTGCCTAGTGTAACTGATTTCTCCAACTTCTTTCTGTAGTTAATTGCAAAAAAGTGAGTTCTCCAGGGGCTCATTCAGAGCAAGCTAATGTGTCCCATTGAGTAGAAGGAAAATTAGCCTCATGGAGCTGAAATTAGCCTTTTTGAATACTTCTCTAGGTGCCTCAAATCTTCTGAAGTTACTCTTACTGTCAGATATAGGAAAAAGGGAAATGCAAACCCAGAATGCAAGGTGGCAAAATAAGATATAATTGTAAAAGCACAGATGTCTGCTTGCCAGGTTAATTGATCTTTTTCCTAAGCTGCATACATAGCTTTCGTTTTAAATGCCAAAAAGCAGTATTTTTATTTGATTTCCTCTTGTGAGGAAGCAGAAGGATGGTCTCTATGCTGGTTCGTAAGGACAAGTTGCACACAAAAGGTGTGCTGAGAGAGCATTGGAACTTGTAGACCACAGTAGCATTAAAATAGCTTGTACAGTGTTAAGTTGCCTGCTTTTTGAGTGTTGCACAGTGAGCTGCCAAATAGATCCTCGCTTCAGTTATTGCGAAAGTTTGAAGGAGTGTTGTGGATACGGCAGTGCATTTTCACTGCAAAATGAAAAGAGAGTCTTACAAATCCATTTAAATCTTTACAAACCTTAGTTGTCTTCCCTCTTTCTCAGAAAATGATTAAGCAGATGCAGCAACCTCTTTCCCAAGAAGAACTAAAAATGAAGTGTAATGTGGCACCCTGCACAGAAAACCTCGATTCAAACAATTAAGGTTTAACAAGGTTATAAGTAACTCTTCTGTGAACTGTTTGGGCTTCATTAATCATTGGTTGCTCCTTCTAGCTCAGCTTAGTGCTATCAGTGAAGTGTTGGCAATGCTAAACATGGTATCTTTTTTTGTCTAGTCCCCAAGCTGTTAGGAGCATGAACACGCTCTCAAAATTGAACATTTCTTTTCTAAAGTAGTCTCTAGGTGGCTTTCTTCCGCTCTTTGTTTCATTCATGATACATCCTCTGAAAAGAATATGATGTAAATGTAGGATGAGCTGTCCAAAGAGCATCCCTTTCAGAAAAAGGTCACTGCCCTTGTGAATCTGCTGGCTTTTCTTGCTTTCATTTATAGCTTCGCTGTTTTATACATATACATAGGCCTATTGCTCTGCTGTCAGCCAACATCTGTGAAACCCGCAGGCCAAGAACATGCTTCCTTTTCCCCATAAGGGTTGAAGGAGAAGTGACACAGAGATAATGATGTATTACTTCTGCCTGGCCTTTCCTTGGCAGAAGGTTTAAACTTTTCGATGAACTGTATGCTGTCATAATGATGTCACATGATGGATTTCTGGGGCTCTGCTTTTTACAGTTTGCTGCTATAAAAAACCAAAACAAAAAAGCTAGTTCTCAGGGCAGTCGACAGCTTTCATCAGAAAGTCATTCTGTTTACTCCCCAAGTCCCCACACATTTTGACTGTTGCAAAATCCGAAAGAATCTTGACTCCAACCGGAAACAATTCCCTTTGTTTCACAACCCCCGCTCATTTCCTGAGCAAGTTTTTTGGTAGATGAAGTGGGACAGTAGTCCTATAGAAAAACGTGTGTATATGCAGAAGCACATTTGTTTTATCGTATGTACAGTACTACAGAATTGGAGTTAGGGCTATAACCACAGTGCTAAGTCTGGACATTTGTAGCTTTGGGGTGCTTAACTTGGTAACTTTTTGGTTTGTTTTCCTTTTCTCTTGACTCTTGTGGGGGAAGGAGGAAGAATGAATTCCTAAATTATATTCTGGGTTGGAGTATATATGTTGATAGATACTATTTTGTGAAATAACTATACTCTCATTTCTGGTTTTGGTAGCACTGAACGTACAACTACAAATGTAGAAAATATGTCTGCCTCTTGCTTGCTCAGCCTTACAAAGTTCACAAATACCATGAAAGCGTGCCTCATTTCCTTTCCTTTTAACTCCTACATTTTACCTCACAGCAGTAAACCAAGAAAGTGAAGTTATTTCCCATCCTGGTGAAAAATTCGACTGTTGCTACTTCACTGGAGCTTTGTTTCTAATGTGAAAATGAGCTAGCAGCCCACAGCTTGTGTTAAGGAGCGTGTAGCTGAGTATTAGAATAAAGCCTCAGAATGAGGGTGAATCAATGACCCTAACTTCAGAGCTTCTCTGTGCTGTCCTCACTGGTGCCCCCTCTCCATAAGGTCTGCAGGCTGTATACAGCATTCCTATGTTCTGTGTAACCAGCCAGAAGCAGCTTGTGATCTTAAATGCTTTAAGAGAACGTTTGCTGCATGACATTACTGTGTACGTGGCTGCCATGCAGCATAATGGAACAGGGATTTTAATATTTACAGCATGTTACGTAAATGCTGCCCTTCTGAGTATTTTCTAAATCCTCTTAGCATTTAAGTGACAGCTTTGATTCTTTTTTTTTTTTTTTTTAATAAAATCAGACTTTTCATTTATTCAGCTAAGTTTGGTAAACAAAAGATGTTTAATGCTTCCTTTCATGTAGGCAGATTCTTGTATTTAAGGGTTTATCTTTGTGCACTTAAGCTTATTAGGTTCCTGGGTAACCATTTTTAAAAAGCTGACTTTGCAACAGCAATGCATGGTGCAGAGGTGGCCTTTGGAATTTTCTGTGCTTTGCTAGCACATACTGTGACTAGATCAGCTCCAAAGGATTGCCATAAGCAGAGCAGTGTGGGCTATGGTACGCAAATGGCACATGGATATTTAAATTGTATTTTGATATACACATAGCCAGGAGTGAAGATTTTGGGGTTTGGTTTGTGTGTGTATGTATGTGTACATACATACATACATACTCATTTTAAAAATTGAGTGAGATGAGGAATTGTGCTGGGGGGTAATAAAAGGAAGGAGAATTGTGGCAAAATTCTGGATAGCTATAGGGATTTATTCTTTAAAGCTCTAGAACCAAAGGTGGTTTGCACTGCGCTTTGATTGTGCTCTGTCATTTATTTTTAATGAAGTGGTAGATGGAGGTATTCACAACATCTGAAAATGCTTGTGAAGGATGACAGGAGTGTGATGCAGAAGACCTGATGGGCAGAAAGGTGGTGGGGAGCTTCTCACTTGATTTGGCTCTTTGTATTTCAGTACATGCGAGATTTGGGGTGTCAGTGTGGGGGAGGGTTTGTTTGGTTTTATTTTCTGGGGAAGCAAGACAAGTAAGAAATAGGTTCAAAATGCCTGTAAGTCATTCAGAAATATACTTGTTGCAAATTTAAAAGCAAAGATCTTGTTGCTCTTGTGGCAGTGTTACATACGGAGCACTTAATATTTGCCAGGTATACTGCAGAGGATTGATGGGTATTTCGTGTGTGCAGTATGTTTGCAATTATGTGTTTGTTGCTTGTAGGTGACTGTGGAAGAAGTGATGACCACTACTGCATACCTGGATCTCTTTTTGCGTAGTGTTTCAGAGCCAGCCCTCCTCAAGATTTTCCTCCGCTTTATTTTGCTGCACCGACATGAGAATGTGCATATCCTAGATACGCTTACTAGCCGAATCAACACACCATTCCGGGTAAGGCAAGCAGGAAGGATGTTCAGGTACTCAGCATGGTTTAGGTTAAATACTTAAACAGGAGGTTACACATATTCAGAATCTGTTTAACTAGGAATTTTCTCCCCCCAGCCAAATGTGTGAATTCTCCACTCCCTCAATTATTTTGTGTGTGTGTGATGACATTTATCTACCACTATACTAAGTTGATAAATGTGTGAGGTGGTTTCACACATACAGGAAATGAGATAGAGGGAGATGAGGGCTTCTGGAAGTCTGGATTCTGTTAAAAAAATAAAGGCAAATTTGTAAGTATTTTTATTCTGGATACTGCTGAATTAGTGCTGCTGTAGACAACTCACTGTGGGACTTATACTTGTGGTGAGGAGCATTTTTGATCCTTGGTGTTTTGCCAAGCAAGTAGCATTTTCAAATAGCCCTTGGGGGAGATGATGGAAGCCCTACAAGGATGTCTCCAAATTGTGAATTGCAATATTGTCCAATATATTGCTCGGGAATCAAGTCTGTATTGTTGTGGCACATATGCGTAACTGTGATGTTGCCTGCTTTCTTCTTTGAGTAAAAGAAGGTGCTTTTTTGCTCAAGTGATCAGGTTGTTTCTTCCTGTTCTTTGCCTTCACTCCCCTGTGTAGTAAGGTTTATCTCAAATTTGCAGCAAGCCCCTCCTCAGCCCAGGCACAATGCAGCACAGTGGCTGGAGAGCCACCCGACAGAGACAGACCTTTGCAAACAGTTGGATCTTCTGGCAGAAAAAATGACTACTCGTTGCTTTGGACTACCCTCCTGAGCCTTGCTTGGCTGACAGTCTTGGCTGAATCTTGTGTGCTGTACAGCTTCATGGATGAACAAAGAATATTGTTTTAGTGCAGGTACAAGAGAAGTCAGAACACCAGCACTGAATTTGTGTATTAGGGACAGTAGCTTCATCTGAAATTTGTTTTGAAATGTGAGTGCATGCAAATATGGATATACATTGCTGTTACTGCATCTCTAAAATGGATTAACTCTGAAAATTGAAACTGCTTCTGTCGACAAAAATGCAAATGCTGTTGTCTCTGCTAATCATTAATTACTGTTCCATAGGCAAACGAGATGGGAATTGTAAAGAATTCCACAGCCCTGAACCACTCAGGATCTCAGCCAAAATGGTTCTGTGATGCTAAATGAGTTTTCTGCAGTATAGTTTGGCCAAGCGCAAAAGCCAGAACTGCAGTCTTCTGTGTTTCCGTAGCACAAAAGCTGCATACATTACTATTGATGAAAATACTTATTAATAATTCACAGAGTTAAACATACATACAGGCAGGTGGCCAAAAGGACTTGTAAAAAATACTATCCTCTTTGTCTCCTAAGCATATATTAAATCTTTTCACAAAATACAAAAATAGACTGGCTTTACTTATTCAGATGATTCCTGATTTGCAATATGGTTCCAGGGGCCAGTGAGAAACGTTTCCCTACAAACTGAAATTTCCTAAATGCAGGAAAATTTAAGGCAGTAGCAGTTTTTTGGAACTTTTAGAGTATGAAGAGAAGTTAAATGTGGCTCTCAGTAAATTTCACAGAGGAGACTGGAATTTCCCTCTGTCCTTTTCTGCAAGGATCTGGCTTCTCCCAAAAGCTTATTTTGAAGCTCCCCAAATCCTGTTCCTATTAAGAACTCCAGTTCCCTTTATTTCTTCTGCTTGTGACCTTTTACTTTCTTCATCTATTTCTGTAGACATGAGGCCTTGGACAAGCTAGCACCTTCCTGTTGGCCCCTAGGATGATCAGTGAACAGTGGTGACAGGGCAAGAAGTTTGAGCTCCTCTGCTTCACTGCAAGCGAGCTCAGGGGCGTTCCTGGGTTCCCTTCTCTCTGCTCTTTCCTTTTCTCTTGTTCTTCTCTGAATGTTAGTTCAATGACCAAACGAGGGAAGGCAATCAAAGAAACGTTTGCTTTTCAGAGGCTGTCAAGTGGAGTTCACTTGAACTTTGCTGTTTAACTGTTCCACAGATTTACCTGTGTGTGCGTATATATATACATATATATATTTTTTTAAGAAATATACGTATTCGTCTGGTCTTGGTCACCACAGGCAGCAAATCAGATTGTCAGGGAGCCAAGTTACTCATGAAGAAAGAAGGAACTAGAAAAGATGAAAGAGAGCCTTTAAGTTGACGTTCTTGAGAAAGTACAAGCTGGAGAGAGGAACATAATGTGCTGCTGCAGAGCTAGAATAGAGCATTTTAACAGTGGGAATAAGGGGAGTGACTGCAGAGAAGAGGAGGAAATTCCATAGTGTGGAAGAGAGGCCATGCCCACGCAGGATGCTGCATTTAATTCTGAATGAATTACAAAGGATGACCAGGGACTGAAAAAATGAGGTAGAGAGGTATCTGTAGCTTTTTACTTATTTTGTCCTAGTCGGTTTCTTTTGTTAGCTACTGAAAAGTGCAAGTAAAGTAATGTATTAATTGTTTCAGTTTACAAAATTAGTATAAGGAGAGGCAAGATTTAAACACCTACTTGAAAATCTAGCAGAGGCTCAACTTACGCTAAGTAATTCTCACAAGAGTCTGCCTGGTCCTGGGGTCTAAGCCAGCTGTGAGGTACTGGTTCCAGGAGAGGGGAAGTGCAGGAGAATGTGTCCAAGAAACTGTGCATTATAAGGCAGGGAGATGATGGTGCTGTGGTCCATGAAAACCAATGAAAACTTACAGCTCATGCTTCTGCCATGTTGGACGTAACTGCGTGCTGTAGCAAGCATCTGGTAGGTAGAAAGACACTGTGTGAGAGCTATACAAGGGTTGTATGTCTAATTAGTGACCAAAAGAGCCTGTAGAAGTCCCTGTTTCTAGTCTGTCCTAAAGCCAGTGAGAAAGTGAGATGCCTGTCACAGAAAAAGGTATGATTTTTGTCTTTCCTGAATGTGACTACTGAAATATCTAGTTACGGGCATATTTGATCAGACCTTTGCCAAAAAGGCAAGCATGCAATTCCAGTGAGGAATCCTATCTTTCTTTCCTTTCTCCTGGTCTCACAGAAAGGATCTTCACACCTTGCCATGGTTCCCAGCTGTTCAAGTGACCTGTGATGGAGAAATTGGGAACACTCCATATGGAATAGAGTCTGATAAAAATAACTTGTTTGGTCCTGGTCTGTGTCAGTACACTAAGCTATATGTATAGAAGCATTCATCTTCTTAATGTGTAGAACACTGATCATTCCTTGCGTTCAGAGGAAGAGAAACTTGATGAGGTTATAACTTTTCTTTCAGAAAAGACCTTTCGTTGGTTCAAATTCTACGTCAGAGGT
This sequence comes from Nycticryphes semicollaris, assembly GCA_013400055.1. NCBI lineage: Eukaryota > Metazoa > Chordata > Aves > Charadriiformes > Rostratulidae > Nycticryphes > Nycticryphes semicollaris. The sequence goes on along the minus strand of VXBJ01000739.1, from coordinate 565,954 downwards.
AAAAATTAACACACTGTCTTGGAAGTTACAGGGTTCACTTCATGCTGAGTTAAATTAATAAGTTTGAATAATATTAAAGAATAGTAAAAGGTAAATTACTGTTTGGACTTTTAAAAAACTGCTTATTTGAAGAAAAACTCTGGATTGTATTTTGTTAAAATGCAACATGTTACTTGTATAGCTCTGGACAACTTTAAAAAAACCCAAACTCATAGGGGTGCTGACAAAAAGAAATATCATGCTAACATTGGCTTATAAAGCATGATGTTCCAGCAGAGGCATTTTGTAATGCAGTATACAGAGACGATTGGAAAAGTACAATTTCCAGATGAAAAACTGACAACATTTATCATTTTCCAGCTCTGTGTGGTCTCCTTGGCATTATTCAGAACGCTCATTGGCTTGCATTGTGAAGACGTGATGTTACAGCTGGTTTTAAGGTAAAGCCCAATCTCCTTTTTCCACTCTTCATCCTAATTCTGGGATGTACATTCTCTGCCTATGGATGCAGAGCTGGATGAGAGTACTCCAACAGAGCAGAAATCCAAGCAACTACAGAGATAAGAATATTTATGATCCTGACAAATGCCTACCAGACCTGAAGAAGTGTGATTTACCTCCTGTGATCTTCAGGAGCAAGAGATTTTTCTTGTGATTTATTTCTATAAAAGTGAGAGAAGAGAAGCTAAGAATATATTTATCACCTCCAAACTGCCTATTCCCTGCTTCTATATGTATAATTCTTCTCTCCTGTATGTTTTCTCTGGTGTATTATACACTGATACAGAGCTATAGACTTGTTTGCAGCTTCTGCCTTCTTTCTTGTTGTTTTCCACACCTTTGATTCCTCTCTCACTGAGAATACTGCAGGCTCCTGAACTGTTGTAGGTGTCTTGTTATGTAGTGTACCAAATGCATCAATGGTTTTTGCTTTTAACTGATAGTCCTATGTGTTGCTTCAGACTACTCATAATTTTGGTGTGTGTATTAGCTGGAAATTGGTTATTTGTTTGGAAATATTGGTGTAACTAAATTGGGCTTCTAGCACCACAGATCACATGAACAGTTCAGATACTGTCTGTCCCTCCACCCACAGGCATTAAAGTGAAATTCCCTAATCTCTGGGTGGTGTGCCTGGGAATGCTGCTAGGACCTCTGTGAACTCCAGTACGTTGCCATTCTAACAGCAGTAGAGTGCTGCATTTAATCTTCTTGTTGATTTAGGGAATCCTTTAGAATTTATTTGCATTTTAAATGGCAAAAGAGCAGTCCAGTTAACACTGAGGCTCTTAATAAAGCATTCTTAAAAAGTTGAACAAAAGCTGTGCTTCCTCTGTTCCCTGTACTTCCCATAGCTTATTCCCTCCTCTGCCCGAGAGCTCAGCCAATATCTCGCCCAGCAGAAGAACACCTTGATGACCCTTCCCTCCTTCTTGCTGGTTGTGTGCCTGGTAGATGCAAACCGTCTCTCTCTGGATCTCCCAGGAAAACATGTGAATTAAGGATTCTGAGACAGAGCTCATGCATAGTGGGACCAAACCACCTTGCTGGCCTTTGACATCTGCCCATCCCACACTTCCTCTGTCCCTTCTTACAGCAAATTTGCTCTGACCTGCAAAGGATTGTTCACTTCCCTGTTCTGATGCCACTGACCTCCTATCTCTACTTGTCATGACAGTTCCTCAATCAAGCTGCAGCTTTGCAATATAAGGAGTCAGGGTTTCATGCCCTTGAGGGGTTTAGAATATGGATCACTGTCAGGATTATTGTTACAGTTTCTTTTGATTTGGAGAGGCCAGGAAGGTGGGAAGGGATGGTTGCATCTGGTTGCTTTCTCCAACATGAAAGGATGATGAAGTAACACTAGACACTGCTGTTTCAGGTATCTCATCCCCTGTAACCACATGATGTTGAGCCAGCGGTGGGCTGTGAAAGAGAGAGACTGTTACTCTGTATCTGCTGCAAAACTGCTTGCTCTGACACCAGTCTGCTGCTCCACTGGGATTACCTTGACACTTGAAAGCCAAGAAAAAGATTATATCCTATGGACAAAAGCAGCACAGACTAAAGGTAATTGGTGCTCAGGGGAAGACCAGATCATGAACTGAGTTTGATTTTGGTAGCAGCTTCAAGGGGGAGGAAATGTGGGCAAGAATAAACTGAGCAAGCCTGAACTGGAAAGCTTATTTAATTCCATCTCTGTGTTCAGGTCTATTGAAATCTTATTTTAACACTCATCTAACTTGAATATGCATTTACAAAAGGAATGTACAGATAAATGAGCGCAACTCCTGCTGCTTCAGAGGGGTCAGTGCTGTTTTAAGGTTTGAATGCAGGCTGGTCTCTTGGAAATCTTTGAGTTGCAGGAACAAGTCATTTATGTTTATGAGCAAATCTCTTAATCTTTACGCTTTGATCTTCCTACCTTATTGGATGGTTGGGACTAAAGACTCCACCTGCCATGTCCTACTGGCTGCCTTGCTAGAGAACTTTTGGGTTGTTTTATTATGTCATGGTATGAGTAATCTTCTTTACTTTCAGATTCTGCTAGACGCTCTTCTGAATCTACTTGCATTGTGGAATATGGAAGAGCTGTGGACATCAGCTACTTGCAGTATTTGGCAGAAGCTCAAGAAGCCATCCTTCAGTGTCTGAAAGATTGTAAGGTGTGGTCGGCCTTGTATGATGGAGTTAACCCTGATCCAGACACCTTTATCCAAACACTTGCTGAAGAGAACAGTACAGATGTGGAACACCCCTTGTTTCGGCTCCAGCAAAGGACACCAAGCACATGTAGCTCCTCTCAAGTAAATCCATTCAGTGAGAAGATGCAGTTGGAGCTAGAATGGGATGATAGCTACGACACAGGGATTTCTCCTGGTTCTGATGTGAGCTCACCACAACCGTATGATGACCTGGGAAGCACAGAGGTGCAGCTACCTGCAGAGCCACCAAAACACATTCAAGAAATGAAAAAAAATGCCATCATGCTCATCAAAGGATCTTACATAGAGGAATCAGACTTTCAAGATGATGTTATGGTTTACAGGTTATGTGCCCAGAAGGATACTCAAGAGGATGACAACTCCAAGGAGAAAACTTTAAACGTAGCCAGAGAACATGAGGTCCAAAGCCAGACTGTAGTCAATGGGCCTCTTGCAAAGAGCCAGCTGGAAAAGGACTCGGATGAGCACAGTAAGAGAAATTCAAGCTTGACTCAAGGTGCAATGAAAGAACAAATAAACCAGAAAATGATGGAGATTGATCCACGGCCAGACTTAGAGTTGATGCTTTCTCCTCAGGAGGCAGATCATAACTTAAGCGTAAGACTGCTGAGCACAGATGGTGAGGATTTCATTGCGCAGTATGAGAAAATTATTAAGGAACTGGATCCAAACAGTGCAACCCTGGAGGAGCAGAAGGTGGATACTCCTGACCCTGTCTCTCCTGCAGAAGAGGAGGAAGACTTTGAGAATTTCTCGGCAGACACCCCTTCTGCAGAGAGCATTTCATCTCCCTTTGGACCGAAGGAGGATGTCTCTCCCAAGCATGCTGCCAGGAACCAGGGTGCTCCATTTACAGGTGGAAAGTCCTGTCAATTCCATACATAACAGCTCCAGGCAGGCCTGGTGGTTAAAGGTGGCCAAATGAGCTCACGCTGTGTGGCACATAGGGCAAGAATAGAGCAAGGAGCAATCCTGGCACTAATGAAGGTAGCTGCCTGTAGCTGAGACCAGTCCAAGGAGAGTGAAGATCCAACGTGAAAGCAGAGCAGAGCAGTCAGTGTGGTGACAGCAAATGATCGTTCCCCAGGGGTGTTTTTGGCCGCTCGTGTTTTGTAATTGTTTAAAACCTTGCGCAGGGGTTATGTTGTTTGTATGTGAGAGCTCCATCATTCCTAGAGAAGGCTTTGGCCGTTGAAAGGGGATTGGAGCAAGTGGTCTAATATGCAGAGCCCAGGTAAAGAGTTTGTTTTCCTCCTGGCTTTCATCTCTGATGCGATGGATGTGGTATCACCTTGCCATTTTTTCTTTCCCCCCTCTCTGCTGTGTCACGTTTTAGCACGAGGTGGCAGCACCGGTGCCACAGCTGGACGCTGTGCCTGCCTCCATGCTCTGCCCTGGCATCCTCCTCCTCCCGTGTCAGGAGGGAACCTGCCCTCGCTGCTGCTGTGCTTTCCCCTCTGGTGCCAGGCAGCAATGTAAAGCTCGGTCTCTGCAGACTGTCCAAGGCATTCAGGAATGAGAGTGCTACCGGAGGTCAGAGTGGGCTTTCGATCTCTACTTGTACAGCTCCTTGCACCGTGGTCTTTAATTAGGTTTCCTAGACACCACGGTAATGCAAATAATAATAAAAAAAACAATAGTGTGTCTAGGTTTCCTCATCCAGAACAAGACCTCTATAAAACGGCATCTTGTTCATTTGAAGGCTGGGAGAAAACATTAATTTGTGTCCATTGAAATGCAGCCTTTTCTGGTCAGCTGTGGCCAGCATGTCTGGCACTGCTTCTTAATTGAAAAATTCAACCTGTTTTTCAATCAATTTACTATTTTTGCTGTGGTGGCAATTTCCTTGTTCCAGACACTAATCACATTCAAACCTTTCTGGTTGCCATTAACTGTTGTCAAATGTAGCTCAAACACCTTGTCTCTGTCTCATTCTTCATCTAGTCCCTCCCTCCGTTTGTTCCTTTCCAAAAACCCACATCAAAACCACCCCTTCAAAAAACAGATCTACAAAAAAATCCCACAACAGAGCAAACCAAAATAAAATAGTAATTTAAAAACACCCCAGCAAACACAAATAGCCTCGCTGCTTGCTGACCATCCACAACATGTTTTACTCTTGGGCTGTTCACCTTGCTTTAACAGAGATCTTAGTGATTGCAAGCAAGGAGCTGCTCATAACAATTCTAACAATACCTCAGAAGTGTTGAGATTGCAGTGCCTTTCCAATAGAATAATACATTTAATTTGGAATGCTATATTATGTTTATAGATGTTGTGGTAAGAATTTTTGGTTGATTTCACTGTTTTGGGATGCTGTCATGGGATGGGGCTTCTCTCTGCAGAATCAAATAACCAGTTTCCCATGCCCAGTAAGTGTCAGCAGTGCAAAGATGCTCTCTTCAGGCCCATGAATCTATAAAGAAAATGTCGTATTGGTGTCTGTGTCCAGCTTAAAAGCATTAAACTCTATCATCCCTGTTTTCCCCTGAGCAAGAAAGAATGTAGTGTTCAGGAACAGGAATTTTTATCACATGTACCCCAGTCTCCGCCTCCCCCACTCTCTCCCTCCAGCGCCAGAGAGTGCTTGACTTCATGGCCATGTATTGATGCACAGTCAGGAAAGGAATAATTTTCTGACTTCTTGTCTGTTTACCCTGTTTCTTGGGGGAGAAAAAGTCACTCTACCACTGCGGATTTTTTTAATGTATCTTGGTAACAACCTCTCTTGCAGTGGCATTACAGTAACAAGAACTGGCTTCATCTTTACCTACTCAACTTAGAGGTCTAACCTAGAGGAGAGAAACAGTGATTTTTCTCAACTTCTTCTCCTGAAATCTCTCTTGATACAGTGGAGCTCCCATTGCACTGTGATCCTCAGGAGCTCTGTGAAAATGTTCCATGAACAGGGAGGCAGTAGGCTATGTTAGAACTGGAGAAACTGTTTCTCAACAAAAGGTTTCGGGGCTGTTGCACTGGGTGCCCAGGGAGTGGGGGATTCCTTCAGGATGTGATACCAACCTCCACTCCGGTGGCTGACATGGTGGTTGGAAGGTAGAAGCCACAAAAAGCCTTGTCAACACTGTCCCTCCTACCTTTCCTCTTGTGAGTGGAGCTGTGTCAGCGTTAGCCGTGATAGATGAGTCTTGAGAGAGTGGTCGTTTTGTACTCACAGTTGTTATAAAACACGATAGACTTTGACCTCTAGTGATGCTCTGTTAGGTGAGGCAATGAAGGCACCTCTGATCTGAACCTTTCTGTTGCACCAGTCCAGCATTGATTTAGCCTCTGCCATAGTTCATAGCAGGCGTATTAACATGGGCTAGACCATGGCCAGGTGGCCTGACTGGCAGCCATTTGCTGGCTGAGGGCAGCTGGGATGGGATGAGATGGGATGGGATGGGATTATGGCCACCTGCTTGACCCTGGAAATGCCTGTGGCACCTGTGGCACTCGTCTTGTGCTGGAGACTAGGGTGGGAGGCTCAAAGTTAGCAGTGCTGTAGCCGTGTCATCCAGGGATTCCTCTGCGTGGTTTCCCTCGCTTTTACGCAGCCAGGATGGTGTGGTGGGACTGGGTGTGAGGTGAGGGGTGTTTCTAAGACGCTGCTCTCCCAGGCTGCCTCAAGCATCTCACTGGCTCTACCAGCTAACGATGTGTGAAAGTCATGCTCAGCCTTGCAAAGGTTTCTGAAGCTGGGACACTGAGGGGTTATGTACTTTCTTGGTAAATGCTTCTGTGTTTCAGTGCTTATCCTGCAGCGCGAATACACAAACTAAAGCTATTATTTAATGGTGACATTTATGTGATAAAGCCTACATCTACCAATAATTTCACTTATAAATCTATTTTAATGTCATCTTTGCTTAGTGTGACTGTTTGCAGTATTAAAAATGCCTTTTCTTGTGCTGCAAGCTATCACAGGTCTTGATTTTTATGTTTGGAGTAGCATTTTCATATTTTCTTTAGAAGAGCACAGTTTTTTGATAAGACAAAGCTAGATGTCATTTACTTTACCTAATCCTTTCACAGGAATCAGGCACAAGTGTAAAAAGGGCAGATTCTGTTTGTGTTGGAACAAGTGGTACCGTTCCAATTAACTTCAAGGGGAATAGAAGAGTAGAGCATAACATACTGGGCTGAATCCTTATTGGCACACGGAAAGTAGAATAGTTAAATGGTGTGTTAAATATGCCATTAATGTAAACTCATTGGCTAGCAAGCGAAAGCCCTTCTACTCATGAAAGCTTTTAACACCCCTGTTAAGTCTATGTTTTCTGTTCAGGCACAGTTTGGGTTTTCTCCCTGCTGGCTTTTATTGTGGGAGGTCTGGTTGTGTTGGTTTTGATGCTCAAAATTGCTTTTAAATGCCCGTTGTCCTAGATCTTAGCGTTTTTCTTCTGTGAAAACACAAGCATTGGTTCCTTCTCCTTTTCTTGCAGGCCCGTTCATCAGCGTAGTGTTGTCAAAGCTGGAGAACATGCTGGAGAATTCCTTGCATGTCAATCTGCTGCTTATTGGGATTATTACTCAGCTGGCAAGTTATCCACAGCCTCTTCTTCGCTCCTTTCTGCTCAACACCAACATGGTGTTTCAGCCTAGTGTGCGGTCACTTTATCAGGTATTTGACCACAAGCGTTAGTCGTGACCATCGGAACGGTATTTTTGGTGTCTGGTTAAACCTTAGGTCAGCTCTTTACAGTTCCACCTGTTGCTTTCCCACCTGTCTGAGAGCCTCTTAATCTCATTTCGATGTTTTAATTACGCTCGTGCAGAGAACTGGAAATTCTGTATGACCATAAGTTTTGTTGTAACTCCATTTTAATGCGGCTACGGAAGGCTTGAGTCTGTGGCTGCTCTGGGAACGGGAGAGGAAGAAGTAATTGTTGCTGTTGTTTTGGCAGGTGCTGGCATCTGTGAAAAATAAGATTGAACATTTCGCTTCCATTGAAAAAGACTTCCCAGGTCTTCTTCTGGAGGCCCAACAGTACTTGCTTGTTCGTGTGGACATGTCTGATGCTGCGGAAGAATGGCTAACCAAAGGTAAATGTTCACCGCGCTCGGAGGAGCGCTGGCTGCAATGACTCACCAGTTACCTTCCTCGTGTTCTCCAGTATGATTAAAAGTAGGTGTGGTGCATTGTGAACATCGTTAACCAGATGTACCCTTCTGACTTTAAACTGATGATGCTCAGTAGGCCAGAGTATATGGATGTATTTGGGTATTCTTTGCTCTTTAGAAGCTTTTATTTGCTACAGAAAATGTCTGTTTAGGGGAGTAACAAAATGAGCTCTTGGCTCGCTGTCAGTTTGGCCGTAAACAAACTTGCTTTCCAGGCATGAGGTGAGATGGCATATGTGCATGATTTCATTTTATTTTTAGCCTGACCTTCAGCTAGTCATTGGCTCTTTTTTTGATAAATGTTAGGGAGGACAGAAATCCAGAATGAATTGGTTTCTGCAACAATTGAACAAGGCTTCGTGTCGTGGTTTGGGATACTACAGAGGGAGATAGATATTAGCCAGAAAATTGTGCTTCCTTGAATGAAAAACAAAATAGAAAAAGTTGGGTGGAGGGTATAAAAGCCAGGACACTTGGAGAGCAGTGGGGAGTTAAACAGGTATCATGCCAACAAGGCAGCTTTCCAAGGGACTTGTGTAACATCTGCTGCTTCTCAAGCACAGCACACGCTACACCTGCCTTGACACTTACCGGTATTTACAGGGGCGTGGGGGGAGCTACTGAAAATAAGCAAAAGGAAGAATCTTATGTTCTGACTAAGAACTCGGCAGATGCAGCCAGGCAGCTGGTAGAGTTGGGGCTCTGCCCTGGGGACGTGCTTCTTTTCAGGGTGCTGCTGAGCAGGCAGTGTTGGGTGCAGGTTTCCCTTCAAAGTCAGCTTCCCCCGTGATGGAGCGTGTCGAGTTTGGTGAGAGCAGTGACCACAGTGATTAAGACCTGGCTGAGCAACAGGGTTCACGAGAGGCTGCATTTACAGGTGTGTGCCTACTCCTTGTCAGGTGTCATTAATAATCACCCGCTCTGCCTCTGGGAAGTTATTGATGCTTCCCTTGGATTTCTAGAGGTGTGGAAAGCGGGACTTTTTATGTGCCATTTTAATTGTCTTTTCATTTTTCAAGGCTCTGAATAATAGTTTACCTACTTTCTAGCAGCAAGGTATGTGTTTCTAAGGTCTGCAGTACATCTAGTCTATAAAATTATGATCTTGGTAAGGCTGCTTCTTGAAAAATTAGTCTGGGGAAGGCGCCTGCTGTAAGGAGCTGTGTATTGCAAATAGTGCTTTAGGTGCTGCGTTCTGGTGCCATAGATTGACAGAGCCTTACAATTAGATGGCATTGTAGCTAGCATGTGGGAGATGCGATTTGGAGGCAACATTTAGTGTCCTGTTTTTCAGCTGCTGGCAAAAAGAACTTTTATATAATCCACTCCCAATGGCATTTATTTATGCTTCCTGTTTTACGTCAGTTTTCTTCCGTGGGCTTCAGAATTTGCCAGGTTGACTCATGCTGGTCATTATTTAGGAATTTGAAACAAGGCTGCTTAGTCATCCTGTTGGTACATTTTCTTCTGTGTTGTGGCAACTTCTGCAAAGAAGGCATCTCTTGACAAATAGATGGAGAGGAAATAAATGGCTTGATAACTGCAGACTTGGTTCCAGCAAGGCTGGTGATGCAAGTAATCAAGCTGTAATTCTTAGGGCAAGTTGGCTCAGTAGTCCATCAACTCGTGCGAGTTCAGTATATTAAGAAGTGCAAGGTAGGAACTGCTACAATAATGGTAAAATAAAAATTAAAAAAAAATGAGGAGCTCCCACAGGATTTCCTTGCATTAACTCCAATGTCACCTTTTGAGCCTCATGCAAATGAGTTGTTCTTACTGCCAGCCAGAAGTGGTGAGTAACCCCAAAGGTTTCTCTACGGGTCTGAGCATAACTGACCTCCTACAGAAACCACACCTGAAAAACAGAAGCCAGGCTTAATGGGGGACACAAATGTAAAATCTTAATATTCCAGAACATTCCCTTTCCCTTGACACAGTGATGATCTCTGAAGGTGTTTGAGCAGAAATGGGTGATTTGTTATTTCCTGCTTGCAGCCGTATGTGGTTTTCTTACAGAGCAGCATGGGCTCTGGTTAGATACGTAGAGCTGTTGTGATGTAGATCCCCTATGAAATGCTGCCCTCCTTTCAGTGCACTGATAATAATATCTCCAGGGCACTCATTTTCTCCATTTCTCAGTCGTGTGGTTCAGTTTGCAGTGCATCCTGACCCTAGAAAGAAGTGGACAATCCTGGTCAAAGAAAAAAATCAAATCTCTTATCCCTAAGCCAGCTTTCTGTGCTTTTTTCTTTTGGTGCTGCTTTTTTTTTTTGCCTTTTTTTTTTTTTTTTAATTCCCTCCCAGTAAGCACTTAAGTCTAAATGAAAATGTTTTTAGGGAAATATATAAATTTCTATGCTTTTTGAAGGGAGGAGTTAGAAAAAAACCCCAACTTTGACAGTATACTAGCATTCTGGTTATACTGGCTAAACGATTTAGAAAAGTTAAAATATTAATTATGAAACATTTTGATGTTAGAAAAATCTAAAAAAAAATCTTCAAGGGAAGCTTAAAACTTTATCTTTTCATTGTAATTCATAATTTAAGTTGTTTTTCCTTCAGAACTGAAATTTCTGTGCTCTCTCTCTAGTAGATAAAAATTTGTAGAATAACAATATGAATGATTGATAAGTCTGGAGTCGGAAAGGTTTTTTGAAACTGGAGAAAAGCACAACCCTGTCAGATGATTAAGAGGAAATTTCCTTTTGAGTATTTGGAAGCGTGCAGTACTTCCCCAGTGCCTCGGGGGAGCTGCAGGGAAGAAGGAAAACGCGCAGAGGGGTTGTTGGGCAGAGGGGTGGCTCTGCTGCCTGGGTTGAGGTGTCCGTGTCCAGCTGCAGGTCCCTTCAGCTGCTTGCAGAGGGGTTTCCCAGAAAAGGTGGTGCAGCCCTTTACCGTGAACTGCGCGCACTTGAAGAGAAACCCCTTCTTTGTGCAGCCACGTGGCGTTTGCCTGATCTGCAGCACAGGAGTCAATAGGACAGTCCTGTGTTACTATGG
>VXBJ01000739.1:491310-549537 GCA_013400055.1 Nycticryphes semicollaris | reverse complement strand
CCCCGTACGCCTCTGGTCCGCGCTGTGGTCCAGCCACTGGGGCCTCAGCAGACACAGGGTTGTCACAGCAGACACAGGGTTGTCACAGCAGACACAGGGTTGTGCTGCCCTCGCCAAGAGTAAGGAAGTGCGCTCTGGCCTGGATTTCTCCACCCTCACGCGGGTGTGAGACTTCAGCAGTCCCTTTTCTGCACCTTGTCTCAGCATCACTCACAAAGTGTCTTGGGGTTGGCAGATCTATTCCCAAACCTGCGGGTGGTGGCTCCCTGATACCAAAGCTAATTTCCCATCTCCTGCTAGATAGATGTTTCAGACCGGGAATGCCACGTTTCCAGGGATGTAGCCTTTGAGTGTGTTTTTAAGCTGTTCCTCTGCAGCAAGGAACCTTTCTGGCAACTTCAACCTGCTATTTTATTTTTATTTCTTTTTTTTGCAGCCTAGCTATAAAGTGAACATTGCGTGTCTTGAAACAGTGGTGGTCGTTCTTTTACCTTCAACAGTTTCTGGATGCCCTGTGTTTTGGGTCTCGGCACACACACACACACACACACACACACACAGAGACAGGGTTTGTGTTAATTGAGCTAAAGCACTGGGCAACTTTCATTCGAAACAGCAGTACCCTTGGCAGGTGCTGACGCTGGGCCAGGTCCGCTCAGCTGCAATTTATGTGCTGTGTCCTTGGCCCTGCCTTTTTCTTAGCGTATTCTAGGCATTTTTTTCTGAAATTTGATCTTTTCCATTCATGTCCTGAAGAAAAACACGGGATTTCAAATGAGATGACTTTGCTGGGTGTTGCAGTTTCAGATGGGAGAGAGATGGATGCACTGTTTGGTTGGGTTTTTTTGTCCAGGTAACTTCTGACCTGGCTTTGGAAGCGCAGAAATGAGGAGCTGCTGTTCTCAGCTGTATTCTGGGGAGAGGAGAAAATTCCCAGTAGCAGGCGTGGGCTGCCCCACGGGCACACCCGGCTACATCTTCCAGAGCATCTGCTTCATCAATTGCTTATTTCCTCTTCCATGGGGGTTTGTCACTCTGGGAACAGTCTGATGGATTCGGTGGTGTCGTGCTGCCGTACCCGCTTAGTGCGTCCGCCTTTCAGATGCGATTGGATCTTTTTAGTAAGATCAGTGAATTTCCTAGAGGGGGGGAAGACACGGTGTGATCGGGGTGGGCCTTGGGCAGGGGCCGTGCTTTGGCCTGGGAAGGGGGAGAGGATGGGCAACGAGCCCGAACAGCGTTTCTGCCACCAGCGCCCTTCTAATTGCTCTTTGGCCCGGGCACGACGCCCAAGTGGTCTGTTCACTCCTCCCGAGAACAACATTTGCAAACAAACTCCCTGCATCCTGCGGAGCCCGAGGGTTTCAGTTCAAGAGGTTAAGTTCTGTTTACCAAGAGAAGCCGAGCATCTAGCACAGCGCGTAAGCGTTCACCTCCCTTTGGGGCGCTCTGCTTGTGCCCCACACAAGGTTTCCCGCTTCAGGAAGGGTTTGGTTTGGTTTTGTTTTTTTAGCTCCTCCCGAGTCCCAGGGTTAGGGAGAAAAGGATGGGAGCGGTGTCCCTTCGTGCCATTAAATTAGGGCGTCGTGTTGCTTGAATTCGTAGCGGCAGCTACTGATTGAGGGCAGCTCGATTTAATAAGCTGTTTGTTGTGCTGTATTTACTGACATTGCTCTGCCATGCCTGCAGTTTTTGTGACGGCTCCAATTACATTTGTAACATTTAAGCTGCATCTGCGGTTATGAGCAGGAAACTGCCCGTTTCCTCTGGCTTTTCTTTTACCCCAGAGAGCTCTGACACCATACGGCAAAGCCGCTGCTGGGGCCGGACACGATTTGGGTAATTACAGTATGTTCTTCCTTGCACCTTTTGAGCGTTATCAACAGAGACGGAGGGTACGTGACACTGGGGCTGCTTACGGTAACGAGGAAGCCAAAGGTACCGATTGGCAAGGGGACACTTGCCTCTGTGTGAAACCCTCTAAGGATTTACAGTCGGGTTGCTCTGATTTACCAGCGACTAGAAAGAAAAAGCTCATAGCACACATGAAAAATGAGTGTGACAGCATCCTGTGGTCAGTGTCTGAGCGGGCAGCACTGCTATGCAATGGTTTTGGGCCAGAACCGTGCGAAGGAGGGTTAAAATCGCTGCCGGTGAAGGTGGTGTCAGACTTGCCTAAATAGCTCTTCAGCTGATAGGACGGCGGGGCCAGGTGTCAGCCAGCCACAGAATGCAGCGCTATCTCAGCCCCTTTGCTGGCAGAGAAAGGCCAGCTCTGACTAAACATACTTTATTTTTGAGGGGCCCCCAGCTTTTCTGAGCGCCTTGTGGCCCAGCATCCCTGTACGTCATTTGTTAGACGCTCAGTTGGAAGCCTCTTATTTATGAATAGGAGCATTACTTGGATTCTCAAATATGTAGGTACTTAAAGTGGCGTTTTGTTGCTGACTGGGCAAATCTTCTTTTTGTTCATTGATTATAATGGTTCTTGTGTGGCAGCTGGATTAAATTAAGACTGAAGTCTCTGGGCTAAAAGCCCTGATGGAACTTTTGTGCAAAGGCTGCATTTCTCAACCAAATAACTTTCCCTGGCGCGTGGGCAGACTGCCCGCATACAGTCACGGACTGGGGACTGAATACCTGCAAACTTAGGTTTCTGACAAAGCCAACTCCACAGCAGCTGTATTTTACCACAGTCTGCTTTAAAAATAAGGACTTAAGACCAAAAAAATAATGTGGGTGAGTCAAATCCAAGACAATTACACTGTGTCCAGCTCAGAGTTGCTGTGTCAGTTTGGCCAGAGCTCAGATGAAATGCCACTTCACCCTCAAAGGAGCGGGAGCAGCTCGGGGTCTCGGTGTTCCTTGCTGCAGCCTGAGTCAAGGACTCGTGTCTCTTGAGGTGTCTCTCGGTGTCCAAGCCCAGCTTGGCGCTGACAACCCTGACCAGTGCCTGCCATGAAACTCCAGAGTCGTACCATTGCTTTCTGAGCTTCAGTGTGGGAAAAACCCAGAGGCCTCCAAGACCAGTCCAAATATATGGCCTCTCAAGCTTTAAAAATGAGAAGGTAAAACACGACTTGCTGATGGTTATGCCTCCTTAGCGGGTGTAGATACTTTAGGTAATTAAAGCTGTGGCTGATGTGACTGTTTGTCAGGGGAATTTTTGCATCACGCTCGCACAAAATGCCTCTGCGTGGAGGGAGCGTTCCCTGCAGTGAAACTCCTGGCCTTCAAGTGCTCGTTAGGATTAGCTCATGGTGGTACAACCTCTGCAGCTCTAAATACTGAACCCATCTCTAGGCCTTTCTCCAAAGGCTGCGATGACAAGGCAATGGATGTGGCATAACCTATTGGCTTCCCGTGTGGGTGCTTGGGGGGTAACATGGGGTCTGGCACAGCTCGGACCGGTCTTTTGGGGGGACGAGCCAGCAGGTGAGACGGAGTCATTTGCAGGGAGATGAGCTGGACCTCACACACACAAGGGGGAGGGACAGCAAAGGTGAGGGTCCCTCTCCCATGTGTATGCACAACTGGTCAGCAGATGCTGCAGACAAACTGTGAAATGTCTGTATGACCTCCAGGAGCTCCTCAGGGTCTGGGATTAGGACAATCCTGGGGGGCAGGCTCTGTCAGTGCTCAGGAGGCCCACACACAGCTGTGCTGCTCACTAACCGCTACCACCTTCTGCATCTTTGTTGCCTCTGGCAGCACCTGAGCATTTCTGTACGTTTGCTTTATTGCAGTTAAAATTCAGGTCGTAGGGCCTGATGTGGGTTGTGTGTTGGAGCAGAGTCAGAAGAGAAGGAACACTCCTGGAGGTTTTGTCTTCCTGCTGAAGTCGATCCCTAACGACTGATTCGGCTTCATCCAGAAGCTCTTCTAGATGGAGTTTAAATTTGTTACCGCAATGAGCAGAAAGAGCTGCAGCAAACTGCAGGTCATGACAACTGAGGATTTTCTATTTTATTGGCTCCCTCACGCTGTTTTGCAATGGAATCCTCTCTCTACATGGTATCTGAGAGTTCACAGCTTGGGGGGGGGGACAGGGATGACTTGTACTGAACATCCAAGCCAATGCAGGCAAGTGGCTAAGCATTTAGGTCAATAAATCTTAACCTCCTGTCTGCTGGAGCTTGGTTTTATGTGGCCATTGCACGTAGCAGAATCCAGTGAACTTTGGAGTATTTGTAAACAGGGCTACGAGGAAGATGTGGGCAACAAGGGCACAAAGAAGACCAGCACGCTGTTCCCTCCTCTCCCTCACAGTTTGAGAAGGGAGTTGAGCAAACAATTTGTTTTTTGTTACTTGAAAAAACCCAACCACTCTACATGAGCGTAGCCAGGAGGTGTCAATTGCTGCGAAGGTGCTGCCGAGGTCAGTGGTTGTGAAAATGTGTAGGTGAGAGAAGAGGGGAGCTCTGAAGGGAGAGGAGAAGGTGGCAGCGCACGGACACCGCGCCACGAAAAGGGGAGTGGAAAAGGGGCCGCAGTGAAATTGCAGCGTGAATACTCGAGCTGTGAATGTTTCAGTTGAGGTTCCCAGCATATGCTTCTATTTTTAACACAGTTAAAATTAAACTCTGCAGCCGAGGCTGAGCGCTGGAAATTCTTTCGTCGCTACTTCAGCATTGCCAGTGTCTTTTGAGACAACTTTCTTCTCCTCTTCTGCAACCTCGGCTATGGGATACCTCAGCTCCGCAGGACAGTAAGGTATCATCTCTCCACCCTCGGGAGGTCACTCCCGAGGGACTTCCAGTAAGGAGTAGATGAGAGTGACACCCGACACTGTCGTGACAGCTTTTAATTTGTGAGGCTTTTCCTTGGCCCTCTGCTCATGGATGGTTACTGCTGAAGATCTGCACGGACCTGTCCTTAGCTCACCCTGCCTAGTGCTGTCCCCCAGATGGCATCTGCAGTCAGGAGAGCAGGGAGCGCCGGGGCAGCTCCGTAAGACGTGCAAGTTGGGGTCAAAACCTCAATCTTGAGTTCCTCACCTTGATAGAACCAGGCTTCAAACAGCCTCCTGCTCTGCAGCTTGGGCTGATGTGGAACACTTCAGAGCAGGGCTCTGCCTTTTATCTGGCGGGGACACCTCTCCTGGGGGGGTTTTATATTTTTCTTTACAAGAATAGGTTTTAAAGTCCTTGAGGCTGCCGCTTCTGTCCCCTAATGCGCTTCACAAACATAAACCAAAGCTTTTCTGTGCCCTACGGAGTTTCCTCGTGGAGTATTTCCAATTTGCCTTTAGCTCCCTTTAGGAGGCAGAGGAAGGTGGTGGCTGTAGTTAAGCTGCTCTCTCAGGCCCTCGGCAGGTGAAAAGGGATCTGGTGTTTTGGTTGGATGAAAGGGGTGTGAGGAGACGGAGGAGCCCCTCGGTGCAGGATGCCCCAGCGGGAGCGAGAGGGGCCGGCCCTGCTGAGCTCTCTCAGCTCTCGGTCCGAGCGCTGCCGCCGCTTCAGAGCTGGCAGCTCGTGTATCCACAAATGCTAAAAGGAATCATCATCTCAATCTCATTTGACTCCAACTTCTTTTTCTGTCAGGGAGAAATTTACAATTTGTGAGCGTCCGTGAAAGATTTCTTCAAAAATTTTAGAAGTGACTGTTTCATAATACAGTGCAAAATTTATAGACTAGAGCTGCGCTCCCCTTCCCTGCGAGGGGAAGAGTATTACAATTATCCCTTTTTAATCTTTCTTGTTATCCATTGTGTCTGGCAGGTGGAGTTGAGAATAGATGAGATTTACAGTACATCCATTTAAAGATCTAATGCTGGGCTCATCTAGAACTTGGCTTGTGATTTTTAACAGATTTCGTACCATATTAGCAAAGTGTAATTACATGGGCAAGAGTGGCTGAGAAGAAAGAGCCATTAAAAAGACATTTACCAGCAGCAGCCACGCTACAGGGGTGGAGATCCTTCCTTCTTTCAAATACACTTTAATCCCTTCTCTTCCAAATAAATCCAAGGCCTCTTTTTTGGGAGGCACCCGCTACAGCCGAGGGGAAGCTCAGCACAGCACCATCAACCAAAAAGCATTAACCTCAGAGGGGCACCTTTAGGAAACAATTGTGGTTTTTCTAAACTGAGGGACTTTCCTTTACATTGAGCTTTGAGATTTCAGGCAAAAGCCCTTGTGCCTTTTCATTTCTTGCTGCCAGAGCAAGAACTGAAGACAGTTCCAAAATTAGAATTCTGCTGCATAATCTAAACCTTTAGCAACTGAACATTTACCTGAAAACTCTCACACCACTTCTGGCTTGTGACACAAACAGTGACAGTAAAAAGCCGTTGTGTGAATGTCAGGACACAGGAAAATGGGGGAGGTTGGGTTTGGGTTTTTTTGGGCAGGTTTGGTTTTTTTGTTGTGTGTTTTATTTTTTTAAGGGTCACAGTCTGATTGCAACCGTGTTACTGCTTTTTGTCAGCTCTATGACTTTTGAATTGTAAAGTTATTTTTACGTGAATAATGGGTATACGTTTTATTCATTAAATGTATTTGAAAACCACAGGGTTTGGGTTTGTTCTTCTAATTAAGAGTTTACACTTGAGCCGTGAGCTGGTTTATACAGACCCGGCCTCCCAGAGCCCCAGATCAGTGGCACGGACTCAGGAGAATGAACTGCCATCAAGGTAGTTGCAGAAGGTGATTGAAGTCCCAGGACTGTACCTGCTGCCCTCCTGGGACACCGTCTGCCCTGCAGGCACGTCCCAAAGAACAAGTTTGAAGTAATATTTAAGGGCTGAGATAAATGTGATCTTCAAAGTGTATGGCTTAGCAGCCTCCAGAAGGGATTTAAGAACTTCAAACCCCTGGTACTAACTGGCATTTCTTTCCCTCATAAACGTTAGTTTGAATAGCTGCTTCCAGTTGGGTTTTCTATTAATGGTTTGATCAGCTAAAGTGGGACTGGGAAGTTAAGGCTGGGACCCTGGATTTCAGTGGGTACTTAAAGGTAGGAGCTGAAAAATGGGAGGTATAAGACCCCAAAACCCCACCATAAAACACTCCTCTGGCTGCAGCAATGGAGCAGACCTGGAATCCAGCTGAATCTCACTCAGTTTTGGATACAAAAACCCACCCTCCCACGAAGCGGTGCAGCGCCAGGTGAGAGCAGAAGGTGTAAGAGAAAGGCATTGCACCTTCCTCTGGGGGGTGGGCAGGGCTGGCCCAAGGAGGGCAGGATGGCAGGATGGCCGGCTGACCCTCGCAGGCCAGAGCGGGATGTGAACCTGGGGAGGGCTCGGGCACCCACCCGTAGGGTGCTCTTGGGAAGCGAGAGAGCAGGGAGGTATTTGGGCACGTCACCAGCAGAAGGTAAGCAAGCAACGTGACACTAACTTGCAGCTGTAGGCACATCTGTTTGTGGCACCAGCCTCAGGCACTGAGTTAAGGAGGTGGTGACTTTGTCTTTTCCCCATCCCTCTGAAACCAGGCAGAGGGACAGCAGTTCTGCTCCCTTCTGCTCGGCACGTAGCATCATCTTAATTACCGCTAGGTGTTTTCATCCCGGTTCCTGGTGTGCTCTCACTAATTTCCAGTGAGTTGCTAGTGTGCACCACCAGGCTGTGCATCCAGGATCTGTGAATTCAAGCCGAGCTTACACGTGCTTTATTCCAAACCCAAGCGGAGAGCCCCAGCGCTCTGCCGCCTCACGCACACCCCGGGGAACTTGCTTCCCGGGGCTGGGTGGGAATCACACTTCCCAACACCACACCCAAGGGAGAGAGATGCAAATGATGTTTCATCTCCAGCTACACTTTTGCTCATCCGCCTTTGGCTGCTGAATCCAGGATGAAATGCAGCTTGGGGTACAACCAACAGTCCTGCTCCTGCCCGAGGAGGCACCAAAGTTCACGTGCAGTGAGGCAGATGGAACGAAGCACACGGTTTCTGTGGGCCCTCGGGCGATTGTCCTCTCGTGGCTACTCCGAGAGCTTCTTCTCAAGTAACTGCTTCACCAGAACTGGATTGGATCGTCCTTGGGTTTCCCTTTGTACCAGCCCAATCAACTTATTCAGAACTTTGAGATTTCCTGCTTTTATCGCCAGAACCTTTAAAGAAAAGCAAAACAAGAGCCGCCGCTGTTACATGGGAACTGGAAATCATCCTGCATTCACAGCCAAAGTATGAATAATTCCATCCTTCGGACCGTTGTCGTAGAATGCTGTATTTTGGGCTGTTATTTATAAAACCTGCCTTCAGCTCTGCAATAAGCTCCTGCTCTGCTCCCCTGAGACAGCAGCAAGTCCCTCCAGCAGCAGGGCCTTACAACTAATAGAAAGATCTACTTTTATTAGAAGTAAGAAAACACTTTTAGATTTTAACAGCATCTGCAACTTGAACAGCCGCTTCCTGGAGAAGAGCCAGAGAAGGGAGATGAACTTCTTTTTGCTAATAGGATCTACCTTTTTACTCAATGTACTCCTCAGTTATGACAACTAATTTGCATCGAATCACAACCTTATTTGATAATATTTGTGAGCTCCTTCAAGCACAGATGTAGGTGGTTTTGTAACAGCATGTTATTTCCTTTAAGCAAGGAATCCTCTGCAACGTAGCAATTAATTAACTGATCAGAATTACGACCTCCATTCAGACAGCGCTTGCTGCACAGTCACTTGCAAAACAGCAAACGTAACAGCCGAGTAACGACACTGAAAAAAAGCATTCCAAGTGTCACTTTCAGGCATTTCTAAAAGGAGATGTTACTGCTGGAAGCCAAGCTTCTGGCCTTCATATTGTTTGTGTGGCAGGGAAGGTGTTTTCTACGTTGCCAGAGTTAGAGGGCAAAACACGATAACTTCAATTAAACCCCTTGTCATATTTACCCCCATTAAGGGGAGGACTGTGAACGTAGGAACCACCCGCTGTGCCAGCCCCAAGCCCAAATGCAGACGTTGCTACTCAGTACCGTATCGGAGTTATTGGCAGCCTAAAATCTCCTCTGTAACGTCACAGCCCGGAAAGGACTCGCGACTCCCCATCTGCTAGAAATCACCTCTGGGGGACAGAGCGATCCCGATACCGCGCTCTCCTGAAGTGCTCAGCGTTGGCTTGAGCACCTCTTTGTGAGTTACTTCCAGTTTAGAGAGAGTCACTATCAAGGAGCAAGGCACGCTGCCGCCTTTGCCCCGACAGGCACTGGGCTAACTCTGCCAGGTGAGCTCTCGCAGCAACTTCAAGCAGTGAATTACAGGCCTTCAAGGCAACTTCTGCCTTAGCGAAAAATCACCTGGAAAAAGCAGGGAAGCCTGGCCCTTCTGCTGCATTCGGCTCAACTAAAGCAGTGGAAAACATGAGAGGAATTACATTCCCCAAAAAAGCATTATTATTGAAATGGGAGCGTAGTTCCGGACCTTCGGCTTCTGCACTTCCCAATCAGGTCTGATCTTCTTTCTGTCCACACTTGTGCTTCCCAACCAGTCTGAAAATACAGCAGCGCTTTTATCGGGCTCTGCAAATGAGTCACTCTGATGGAGGTCACTCCGACCTACTGCAAGCTCATTTTCTTTATCAAAAGCTCTTGCGGAGCTGTTAGCATCCCCCAGTGAGATCCGGGGTGGGTGGTATTGTTCTCAAAAGATGTTAATGTGGGTTTTTTTCCAAATGGCAAATGTATCTAGACAATGTTTATGTTAGAAGTGAGCTATTCACTTCTGCTTCTGCGTTTTTCACTCCAGAGAAGGTAGAAGCACTTGTTTACATATTGCTTTTTCTAAAGCGGATTTTCGACTCACTCGAGGTCCCTTCCCACTCCTCCCCTTCACGATCAACAAGGGTGGGATTTTTTCCCCGGCTCAACCCTGGTTAGACCCATGAGCCAGGCAGAACTGCTGCACCTTCTTCCAAGGAGATGGGCAAGAGCCAAAAAGCCCTCTTTCCTGCTGCAGGCTTTGGGCAGAGCAGACAGCAGCTCTGGAGCCACCGATCCCCCTGCAGCGGGGGTGCGGCTCCTCCCCTCCCCACAGCCACCATCAGGCAGGAGAGCCAGCCAGACCGGGCTCTTTGGCAGCAGAGGGGGACAGGAACACGCTCAAGAGACAGATCCAAGGAAAATTTTTGCCTTGCCAGCTCTGATACGATCCCTAATTCCATAACTAATCAGTGCCTTGCTGGCAGGTAACTTCAATCTCCAGCTTCAGAACAGTTTAACAGCGTCGCCCTGATATCACACCACACGACATAAAAGTCAGAGTTATGTGGCTGGGGCAGGTCATTGGCAGTAGAGCTGGAGAGGGACAGAGCCCCACAGTTTTCCTCTCCTGCATCACATTTTTATGGTCTCTCAGAATGCCTTAGCACATTAGCCAGGCTGGGAATTTCTTCTGCTGATCATTTTGTGTATGCTTCAATTTCCAAAATAACGTTTAGTAAAATAAGAAAGGAGCAGAAAAGCCTGATAATATCTGAGCAGTAGCTTTAATGTCCCTCTACTGGCGCTAGAGCTCAAATGACAATCAAAAAGGGAAAAAAAGAAAAAAAAAAAAAGGCCATTTTAAGCCCCTTTTTAGTGTGACAGAGTGCCATACTGCACCAGCTTCCCAGCACCATCATAATCACCTCATTTTCTTGTCCATCAATCACCGCCTGGCAGATCTGTTCGAGCTCCTTTTGATCCTGGATCAGTTCAAGTTTCTTTTCTTTAACAATTTCAAGAGGAGTCTTCCCTTCTCCCTTCCACAGTTCCGCAAGCACCTGAAAATCACAAGGAGTAGCACAGGTCAGTGTCTTATCAGCGTCGTCTACGTGCAGTACCTCAGTTTCTCACCAAGAAAGACAGATTGTAGTTAAAGCAAGAGCACGTTGTCTAAACGTGAACAAACCCAGGATTTAAACTTGTGCCGCGCTGAAAGAGCTCTTGTACCCTCCCTCTTCCGCATCCTGAAATACGATGAGGCATTTTCACTCTGCATGAGTGCAGGTTAATGGTTCCCAACCGGTCCTCTGCAGTCTCCCCCAGTACTGGGACCCGCCCGCTACTCCCAGCGGTGGAAGCTGTGCAGAGAAGCTTGCCTGGTGCAGCCCCACCGTGTGCCTCGCTGGGAGAGGGGGGCACCGTGTGGCTGCCTGCAAGGCTGCCCCTCAGGCACTACTCACCCTCATCTCACATTGTTCACAAGAACTGCCTGGGAGCAGGAAGAAAAACGCGTTTCCAGGGGCAATGTCTCTGCCTGGGAACTGGCGATTAGCTGGCTATTGTACCAACTCCAATCCCAGGTAACTCATCCCATTACCAGCCCTCATCAGCCAGCTGTAATGAGGATACGTATGACAAAGCAGAAGAAGAATAACACCGAGCAGGATGAATGCAGCAGCTCCAGCCTGTCTATGCATCAGCTCCAAGTACCGGAATGCTGGGTGCACCCAGGCCTCCGGAATAATCACTTGTTAATGCCGGTGTGTTTTCCTAGGCTGTAGCAGGGCTATCGCCCTGGAATAAACTAGAGAGAAGAGAACATTTATAAAAAACCAATTTCCTTGGGCAGTCATTTGCTGTATTCCCTTTGCTCTTATTTCAGAGCTGTGGGAGGAGAGAAAGAAAACCATTATTAAAACAGCTGCTTGTGCTCCATCCTGAGCTGAAGATATGATTGTATGTTTGGGCCATTGCTGTGTACCAATATGGAAATGGATGTCACATCAAAATTTCAGCATTAAATACTCACTGCAGGATGAAGAAACTGGGATGTGGAGATGAGAAGGGGCATTCAAGCTGCATGTTAAATTACCAGCAGGGCAGCAGGACAACTGAGGAAAACTGAAGCACGTGGGATGGTATCTTAACTACCCCAGCAATTTTCTTCAGCGTGAAGGCTTTTCTGGTACAAAAGACCTTCAGTTAAACAATTTTGTACCCACATCAGGTACTTAAGAACCATGCACTGACACAATTCCTGCAAGAGGAGATTTGTTTGCCAGCGGTACCCCAAAGCTTTTTATGGGATCTTATCCCTCTGCTGGAGATCTTGGGAGAGGGTAATGACACACAGCTGTATTGTGGCAGCTACAGCTTGGGCTTTCCCCTGTAAGAGGGTTAAAGGCAGATCACAATATTAAAGGTACTGATAAGCTGTCAGAGTTACAACTGCTCTTATAGGTAGAGCTTTCAGATGTTTATATCTAAATAAATGGGTGCAGTATACGATGCCTTCTACACGGCCTTCCTTCTAGTGCAGCACTTAAAAATCATCATGTCTGGAACACCCCCAGAAAGAAATACATCTAACAGAGATTCTACCTCTCTGCAGCCACTCGGTTTTTGTTGTTGTTGTTGTTGTTGCACTCCATTGCAATCCCCTCCCGCTCCCTCCCTGTCTTCAAGGCCAGCTGAGGCACCAGGAGGGTACATCACCCCTCAGAAGGAGCTTTGTCCTCTTTGCACAGCACAGCCCACAGCAAAACACCCTGGAGAATCTGAAGCGGTCCACAAATCAGGGGCTGGACAATGAATAAGCCCTATCACCCTCCTGGGAAAAGGCAGATGTGATTTTTAGGACTGGTAAGTATTCAAGCAGGACGCCATGGGCTGCAGGAGGGGAAAATCTGCTACAGCAGCTGACCATGGCAGAGTTACCCAAGAGCAACTCGTACATCAGACTGACTTAGATTGGGAGCAGGACAGCTTGACAGCCAGAGATCCAGCTCTGACTCCCTGCGGTTCCTGTGCCAAACATTTGCTGGCACTGAGAAAAGCCTGCCCATTAGAAACCTTGAAGGCACCAGATTTTCCCTGTGACATCTGCATCATGTGTACTTTTCAATTGGGTAACAAGCATCTCCACTTCGCTAGTGGAGCAACAATGTTATCAAGGCCCTTGCTTGTTTACAGGTATGTAGAAAAGCAGAGAGAGATGTGGCCAAGACCTGTCAACGATGCACTTTTAAAAATGTGTTTCTCCACTTGGCAAGGAGTACGAATCTAAAGAAAGCAGTTTAAAAAATGATTTCAACTCATTTACACAAACTGCCTGCACCAGAACAGGAGGATCAAATTATGAAGTCTCTAGAGCCAAAATGAGAATCTCAGGCCTCATTTCCATGACTGAAATCTCAGTAGTTTCTACTATTGATTCTTGCCTGAGCGTGATTAGATTTTAATGATGTTCTGCTGTCTCTACCTACACAGGCGTGGCAGCAAACCATTGGTCAAGATGAATTAATCAGGACTTCCATGTCTGGCTGCCACAGGCATCGTACCAAACATTTTGCAACTGGTGAATGTGCCAGCTGACTGCTGTGCCTGAGAGCACTCCAACTGGAAACCCTATCTGCAGTGATTTGCTGCCAAGGGTGGGGGGAAGCAGCAGGCGGTACCACTCTAGTCAGTCCTGTGGGCATCTCTCCTTCTCGGTGATGGAAAGCCTTGATGTCTGGCAGTTGTCCCTCAGCCTCTGACAAGAGTGAGGGGCAGGCTGGGTCCAGTCCTCCAGATGGTATAGCCATAATGGTCAAAGCAGATGGTTCTGTTTAGATTTGTGTACCGAACTCATTTCCCCGCTACCTACTTTAAAGTAGGGGTGCCAAGTGGGTCTGTTGAAGTTATTCCTATGTGGGTGAAGTGTGCACCTGCAAAATCAAATGAGACCTGGGATCTGCTCTGCTCCATGCCCTGCTACAGATCCCCCTGCACGTGTGACAAGCATGTCCACCTGGGGCTGCTCCAGCATGGCTCTCAGCAGCACAGGCCAGTTTCCGCTTCCCCAGCCCAGGAAGCAGCCCCCTCCCACAGTGCTGTGACTCAATGGCAGGCCCCTTTTGCCAGAGACAACTCACTGCCAGCCCTGCAAACGATGGGACAGACTGGTCTCAGCCCCAGCTGAGCAGCGCTGGCACCTCTTACTGGGGGCTCCCAAACAGTGCCTCTGGGGTGGGCCACAGTGTGTGCCTGTGCATGCTCACCC
This sequence comes from Nycticryphes semicollaris, assembly GCA_013400055.1. NCBI lineage: Eukaryota > Metazoa > Chordata > Aves > Charadriiformes > Rostratulidae > Nycticryphes > Nycticryphes semicollaris. The sequence continues at coordinate 535,631 of VXBJ01000739.1, read as the reverse complement.
CACAGCCCTGTGTGCCAGCAGAGCTGGAAGCTGCTCCCCTTTGCGCAGGCACACCGGGCTGAGACTGCTTCAGAGACCTCTGGAGCAGGATGCTATATTTGATGGCAAGTTGGGCGTGAGCTCTGTAATTACCTAAGTGGTAATTATGGAAGCACACAGTGCCCTTTCCTTGGCATATGCATCCCACCATACAATGTTCTGTGTCTATAATCACCGCTTACAGCTTTTATCTCTCTGTGGTTTAGTGCCTTATACAGCAGAGACCCAACACAGAACCTCTTAAAAAAATTTCAAGTGTTAAGAGCTTCCTGCAGCGAGCACGTGTGTGTGTGTGTGTGTGCGTGTCTGTGTGCTCACCCCATCCAACCCTTCCACCCTTTCTCCTTGGATCTGTCTCTCCCACTGCAGTTCATTCTCCCCCACCCCAAGTGCTGCAATTCATCTGCTGTTGTGTATATATAGCCCTTTCTGCCCTGGGGCCATCCAGGATCTCTGCCTGCTGCTGAGAATTGTTATAAACATTTGTTATTCTTCCGACATCCAGGCAACCCAAATACTTTTCTAAATGTGGGAAGGTTTCTGTGGTTTGATCGCATCACTCGGGGATGGCAAACAGCACTGTTATTTCTCTGTGTCCACTTTCAGAACAAGGAGGACAACGTGCACATTACAAGGAGGTGGTAATTAAACAAGAAAAGCATCTCTGAAATTCCTGCCATTTCCTACACTGTCAGAAGTGCTGGCACACAAGTACATCGTAAGGCAAGAAACTCCTGTAGAAGAGTGCTGTTACCCTCCCTCTACCTCCACAAGGAAGGCGGGAGTTAACGCACGAGTTCTGAAGCTTCCCTTTCAAAGGCAGACACCAAACTGGTGGGTGTGCCATAACCCCATGGCACAGAACCCTCTGCATTCCAACGCTTTGCCTATTAATACTTTGTCTCCTTTTTGAAGCTTTCCCTTTTCCAATCCTAAATTTCCAAAGGCACATGCCTGAACTCAAGCGCTTACATCCTTATTTATGGCGCCTGGCACAGGCAGCTGCACAGAAGCAGAGCAACAACAAGACCGTCTTAATTAAGAACCACAAGCATCTCCAAAAAAGAAAACAACAAACCAGGAAGTTTAAGTGTCTGTCTCCAAGTAGGGTAAAGAGCCACATTTGCAACAGTTACACTTGGTTTCTAACCATGCAAAAAACCAAAGGGAAGGGACCTCAATGCTGTTCTGAAATCCTACTTGGATTAAATCCATACGTGTGAGAGACGGAAACCCGACCCCTGTATTTCAGAGTGTTAAAAGCTTGAAAGTAGACAAGGCAAGTTAAATATACTCCTCACTAGTTAAATATGTTCCCTAGCAGTTTCACTGATGAACACTTGAGAAGAAGCAGTCACCTAATGTACTTATCTAGAGGGTAATAATTAACCTGAGAAGACAATGAGCTGGCAACAATTTCAGGTGAATGACAGATGATTCGCTATCACAAAACCCTCCAGATTGTGTCTATAGACACAGCAGTCACCATACCCGTCATAAGCAGGTCCCAATTTTAGATATCAATCATCAAGAGCTGATTTTTAAGACTGTCCTAAGCAAGAGGATTTTAAAAAGAGAGAGGAACTAGTTTTACCATCAGTAAAGGTTTGAGAGGTCCATGAAAGCAGAACTGCAGTCAGGTGAATTGTGTCCTTTTCCACATGCTAACGCTTGACGATGTAGACCTTACTGTCCCTTAGTACCTAGTCACAGATACTCTCAGCTTAACTGCAAGTCCTGGATTAGCTCCCACTGGCCTTTCAACTCAGACCTGACTCAAACTGTGCAACTGAGATCATGTTCAGTCTGTTCAGAAGCAGGAATTTATTTAACTGCCTTCAGTTCACGTTGCTTAAATCTACTCTTTGGCTTGTGCCTCCTTCTAACACTGAATACGCAGATCTATCTGTGAAATTACCTACACATGAGGCGTTTTCTTCTATTACATGTAGACAGCAGATACAAAATTTATCCTTCATCAACACTCTACATAATTTCCTCTTAAACAAACCGACATACCTGATTATAAAGTTGCTATGCAAATGGAGTGAGCTGCCACAGACTCAAAGTAGAGTAAAATCCAAAAGGTACTCACCTGCTTTGCTGCTGTAGAAGAAATTTCTTTTTTTTCTACAAGGTTCAGAAGGTCAGCCATGAGAACAGAACTGACTGGGCTAGGGGTAAAAAGGGGCAGAAGTTACCTCAGAGAATAAGGCAAATAATACATCTAGGCTACTGTTGCTTCCCTAAAGCTCACACAGCTTAGCATGACAAGCTAGTGTTTTTCCTCATGATATGCTACATTCAACTTTGGTATTGATTGCCTGATTATGCCTTACCACTCTCATATTCCAAAGAAGGAAGACTCTGATTACTACTCTACACGGTCCTCTTTGCAAGGTATTTGGTTAAATTCATTCAGCAAGACAGTGTCAAGGCCTACCTATTACTGCCCAGCCTAACAAACTTCACAGATAACAACTGAAGCAGAAGCGAACAACAGAGAGACCTAAAGGGGACCTACGGGAGAGATGGGGAGTGAATGTAGTGAGAGGACGAGGGGTAATAATAGTTTTAAACTGAAAGAGGGGAGATTTAGATTAGATACTAAAAAGTAATTCTTTACTGTGAGGGTGGTGAGACACTGGAATAGTTGTGGAAACCTCATCCCTGGAAGTGTTCAAGGCCAGGCTGGATGGGGCTTTGAGCAACCTGGTCTGGTGGGAGGTGTTTCTGTCCACGGCAGTGGGGTTGGAACTAGGTGATCTTTAAGGTCTCCTCCAACTCTAACCATTCTATGATTCTATTCACGGTACATGAGAAAAGGATCACTTTTGTTTCACCACTGTAGTAAGCAAGAAGCCTGACCTTTCCTTTACTGTAAGGGAATGTTGCTTCAAATAACTGAGCAGGATATTGAGAATCCAGCCGATCACTTTCTTTGGTTTCATCTGCGTCTGTTTTACCACATTTTCAAAGAATTCTGTTAATCCATCTTCATTCTGTTTAAAAGAAGTTAAATCCATCAAAAAATACCACAGTGCAAACATGGTTAATTATACAATTACATTCGGAGTATAAACACTCAATCTGAAAGTAAAGTAGGGTTTGTGAATTCATTTTAAAGTCATAAGGCTTTGGAGTAATTTTGTTAACTTCAGAGCAAAACTATGTCACCCCTAGAATAGGTCCATACAGCTTATCTGCCAGCCTGACCGTTTCCATGGAACTTCCAATAGACAAGAGATCTTAACTCCTCCCTAAAATTAGCATTTGGGGAGAAGCTTTCTCATCTCCTCAGATGTTTTAAGTACACGTAATGCGGGAAAATACAATGCTGTGATCTAACAGGCTGTTGTGCTACCTTTTACCAGGAAGAGATTTTTCCTGAAACTGCCTACAGATTTTTCACTCTTGATCTTGCAATCACTTCTATTTATTTTGTATCGAAGGAGTAAGTTTAGCCTGCATTCACCCTTCAATGATATGGAAAGGTCATACTGTAAGAAGCAGAGTTGTATTTTTCTAGTTTTTTTCAGGGAAGCCATGTAAGCTTTTCCACAGCACCCTAAATGCTCAGAAGGTATGACAGTAGGGGATTCAATTTATAGCCCAAGTGAAATCTGAGATTGTTTTTAGAAGAACAGATACTGCACAGTCTGTTGAATGCCGTGCTGTTTGTCATCAAGGCACCGATGGATCTTTAACTGTAGCACAGAACTCATTAGGTCTACTGAAGGCTGAAGAGATAGTAAGCGGCAGCTCCTACCTTTTCAAGGAAGAATCCAAACCCATTGTGCCACTGGACTCTGCAGTGTGTGGCACAAACACACAGGAGAACAAGCCAGCTCTCAGAAGTTGAGAGGTAACAGCTTGGAGAGAGCCAAGAAGCTATTCTAAGTGTACTGGCATCACAGCAAAAACATTTCCCAAGCACACTCTGACTGCAGCCAGATCTCTTAACAGGCCTGAGCAGAAAGAGCACAGGTACACACTAAACCAAAGCCTAACATTCACACTCAAACACATCCCATCAAAACAATCTCATTTACCCTTGGTTTTAGAGGCAATTTATCACCACCACAATACAGAATTTTAGAGTTTTCCCCTCAAAAACTTTCAAGACACAAACTTCCAACAGCTGTAGATACCACATTTTTCACTGGTAATGATGTATGGCTTTTGAGAAGACTGCAGACTCTGCTCTGTGAAACCGAACAAAATGTACTTAGATTAATGGTTGATGTACTGTAAAATCAGTGTGACAAAAATCAGACCCATCCCCTTTACTTTGAGACTGTGAGCAAAAAAACAAATTCTCAGTGTAGGAAAGTCACTCAGGCCTTTTGTGAACCAAGGCAAACCTTGTAACTCCCCCTAGTTATCCATCTAAAACACACGGATCTAATTCCCTTCTTTTCCAGCGTTCTTACAAATTTAACTAGCAGTTGCTTTGCAATGCAATGACATAAAATCAAAGGCTAAGTAGGCTAGAGGAACAAATTTGGCTTAAAAAAAAAAAAAAAGAGTAAAGAAATGACATGATTACCCAAGTACAGTAAACTTGATTTAAAACCGCATGTGTGTTAAGTGGAATTACTAAAATGATCTATTACTAAATACTGTACTCTTTCTAATTCACCTCAGGTTTCAACAGCACAAACACACACTGATTATTTAAACAGCAGGCTCCCTTCCACAAAAACACCTGTCCAATTTAGGCAAGAAAAAGCAAGCATGTATAAATGCTGGTTTCTCTACATACGCGGCAGAAGGTTTTACAAACATTCCAGGCAACCTAGGTCTGGCTACAATATTATGCACATGAAAAAAACCCTATAAGTATCTGTGGATGCCTCATGTCTGAGTGGAGGCTACAGAGCAGAGATGCAGCACGTCCAATGCTTCCAGCAGGTAAAGGCTAGAGGGTCTACCTCTAGCAGTGGGACACATTCAGATTACTGGGTACCAACACCCTGGCTGGAGCTTCAGCTCTGACCCTGCTGCCAGACCTTTGAAAAATCAAGGACAAACATACCCAAGTCTTCACATTTTAATCAGGTGATTTCCAGGCAGCAAGAGCAAAAAAGCCCAGGAAGACTCAGACAGACAGACTTACACAGGCTACCGGGTACCGAGCTCCATACTCAATACTTGTGCATGTAAAACCAGACATAGTTCCCAAAATTCCTTTGCATTTCATTTCAGTTTAAGTGACTATCATTTTCTGTATCCAGAGTAGGAAAACCCAGCAATGCTAGACTGAAATGAGTAAGGCAGAATGTCAAAACATCAGAATGACTGACAGAAATGAAACTTTTTCCTTATTTTCCTGCCATATTAGAAAAATGCGAGCATAACTTAACTTCAATTTCTAGATACTCTACTTCCTGAACATGACTTTGGTTTGTTCTGCATTTTGGTCAACTTTCTTCATACCGAGTTCATTCCAACTGCCAACACACTCACCCCATCCCTTGCAATAGGTCTGAGCTCAAAACCACTGCACACTTGAACATCCGGGCTTACAGGAACACTGACTGACTGTTCTCGATTCCCAATAACGTACCTTAATCTTTGTAGAAGGAAAACCAGAAATCTGGAATTGCAGCTCCATGTTAGTGACCCAGCCCCACTCGATGCTCCCATTACACACCCAATATGCTGTAACTCATTCATTACAGTCTCGCTGGCCTGAGCTCTGACATACCAGTATCTCAACCATGTTTTAAAACTATCATTTAATAGTACCAAGATGTCAAAAAAACTAGTGGTGGAGTGATTTCAGATGCTTAAAGCTTAAAACAATACATTATTTCACATAATGCTATGGGTACAATCTTTAGGGACTTTGGGTCTGCAATGCAAACTTAGGCTTCTAAAGACCAATAATGTTCCCCAAGAACTGAAGAAGAAAATCACATCCACGTTCACAAATCAAATATCTTTTGCTGCTTTCTTATTCTCATTTTCACCATCACAGTTCCCACAATAACCAACTGTGAGGTAGCAACTGCTGCAGAAATGTGCAAGATTGTCAGGAATAAAACCCCAGAAAATCTAGCTTATTAAAGTAGACAAGCAGAGCAGTCAATCAAAGTTCAAACTTTTTCCCACAGCTTCTTATAAAACGATTCAAGTTCTAAAAATAAGCACAGATTCACCTGAACACCAACCTGCGTGCGGACGGCACGTCATAAACAAACCAGTCAAAACCAACTCATATAGCATCCCACTTTTGACTGTTTGAAGAATTAGCCAGTGTAATTGTTCCACCAAAACAATAAGCCAAAGCCCTAAAGGAACGGCCGCTTTTATCTGAGTAGGCAGAGGAACAGTAAATGCACAGGAAGGCTTGGAATTCAGATGAGAAAGGAAGTGATTTCTTCTAATGCTGTACTGCGACAACTGATCTATTTTTTAGTTGGACCTCCCCAGACTTCAGCACGCTTTTTGAAAACAAAACATCACATTCATGTCGATGCCAATACATCTTTCTTTTTTGACTCAACAGGAAGCAAGACAAAAGCATTATAATACCCTAACTGGCAAAGTTGTTAGAGATCCCTCTTGACTGCAGTATTTGCCACCCTACCATTTACACAGCAAAACAGAAACTGCATGCAGACATTGAATACCCAAATACCATGGAGTCCATGAGGTTCAAAGAATTGTGTCTTTACCAGCTGCACAAAGAAAATCAGAAACTTCATTTATTTTTGCAATTGATATAAAACTGTCAACAATGAAGCACTTTATACTTAGGAAATTTCAGATATAAAGATATTAATAGGTAATGCCTTCCTTCCATTTCAATACATCTTGCAATTAGGCAAAGCAGGAGTCTTAGACTCTCAATACTGCAGTACGTACGGGCAGCTACTGTATATGAGAATGAAGCTCATGAAGCAGCTCAAAGAACTAACTTGCATGCTGAAGTATGGTATTGTTTTATTACAACTTTAATGCATAATGTTTTCTCTAACAAGTTTGTGCAGAACAGAGGTTTTGCATTTTAGAGTCATCCCTCTACCACTGCCATTTAGTTAATGAGCACTCCTGGGCGCTCTAACCTGAAAGAATGCTCATTAGATTTGTGCATCTGGCCCTATCAGCAATCTTCTGCAACTCCTGCTGTAAGCTTAACACGGCCACGGACACAGCGTTTTCGGATGAATTAAGGTTAACTAGTCTCCCAGTGAACAGGCAAGCAACTTTTATGGAGAGTACACACGCTGACATTCTAATGCACAATAAAAGACGACCCGCACTGAAGAATGCATTCACTTCATGCATTCAAATGGATGCATTATCTTATTACAAGCTGAATCCCAAATTTCAGCTCGGAGCTCATTAATTGCCTTGCACATGGCAAAAAGGGGAAAAAAAAAGCTGAAAGGGAAAAAGCAAAGGCAATAGTGGATTTCAGAGAACGGCTTGCAAGACGGAGCAGTTGAGACAAATACATAGGGCTAGTTGGTAGAGGTGACAGAATCACACAGCAGAAGCCATCAATACCAGTAAAACAGGCAAGAAGTGGGCTGATGTGAAAGGAGCGGGTGTACTGGGTATGGCTGGGATGGAGCCTATTTTCTTAAGAGGGTGCTGTGTTTTGGCCTTGTGACTAAAGCAGTGCTGACAACACACTGGTGTCTTAGCTACTCCTGAGCAGTACTTTCTCTTTGTCCCACTCCGCCCCCCACAGCGAGTGAGCACAAAGGGTGGGCACAAAGCTGGGCAGGGACACAACCTGGACAGCCACCCCACACTGACCACAGGGATGCTCCCTGCCTATTTATAACACCCTGCTCAACAAGGAAACCTGAGGCAAGGGGATTGTGGGGGAGGTAGTCTTTGCCGTTGGTCGGAGACCGGTTGGACTTGTGGGAGGTGGCAAGTGATTGCATTTGCATCACTTTTGGGTTTGCCCCTTCGTTTATTTAAGTGTCTTTATCTCAAACCATGAGTTTTCTTGCTTTTGCTCTTCCAATTCTCTTCCCTGTCACACTGGTGTGGGGAATGAGCAAGCAGCTGCGGTGCCCAGCAGCTGGCCAGGGTCAACCCATCACAGAGGGGGAGAAGAAGAAAAAAAAGTCAGAAAAAAGGGTTTAGGACCTATCTACCTTCCTGTAATAATTTGATATGAAAAAAATGCATGGACAGACAGGAATAGTGACTGCAAAATCACATTTTGCAGCTTATATAATGAAACAGAAAGGTAAGAACTACTGATGCCTCTTGATGCTATCACTGCAGCCCCATGACTTCGGTGAGACTTAGGGCTCACCTTCCTACCAAACAGTAAAAGATCTGCAACTCACTAAAATGGCAGAGCACCACAAAAGCAGCTTCCCTAACAGCTTTCTGCAAAAGAAAGAACAATTTTTTTCCCCTGTAGAACCAGCTTCTTGTACAAGTGTATTAAATTACCAGCACACAAAGGAAGAATATTAGGTAGTTAAGTCAGGTGCATTGCTCTCCCTCCATTTATAGTCAAAGGAAAGGAACTCCTCCAGAGGACAATTTAAAGCATTTATGGTTCTGCTCTCAATCTTAAGTCTCTAAAGAAGTCCTTTTCCATCTTTCTCCACTAATCACAGAGGTAACCAAGTCAGGACACTGACTAGCTTTGTCCTACCTTAGCTGGCTATGTGAAATGTCTAATTTTGGGTGGGTATACTAACCCCAACACAGTTATCATTGGCAAACAGTAATGAAGCACTTTGTATTTAACAAGCTCGAAGTCCTTTACAATAACTTTGCAAGTTATGAGATTTTCTGTCATTTCCTTATTTATATCCATATTTGCCACATCCATTTCTTTCTCATTTCCTCTTCTGCACCTATTCCAGGTAAATTGCATTGTGAGGTCAAAGTTGATGTTGTACAGCCATTTCATTATTTGCCTAAGACCAAGTAGTTTTTTTTTCAAAATAATGTAGAAGCCAGATTAACAGTCACATGAAACTGAAAGATTTAAACTGCAGGTTTTGCTTCTGCAATCAGGAAAACACATCTATTAATTTGTTAAATACTGACAACGTGCCCAGCTTGTACCAGACCCACAGACAGGAAGAGCAGGCACTTGCTGACAAGTGGTTGCCAGCAGGAAGTTGTACAATCACTGCAGTCAGTCACAGGTGCATCCACGTGTAGACAGACAAGATCAATATTAAATAATAGTTATTTGACTGCACTTTGCATGAGAAACACTTCTAGGTGCACTGTGTATGGTTTCTTTTCCCCACCATTCCACACATATGGCCCCAAGGTACAAAGTAGGCATTGTACATATTTCTAACTAAAAAACATCCATGAGAACTGACAGCTGGTTAATACGAGATTTGTAAATCTTTTCCAAAACCGTGCAACTTTGAAGTTTCCAGGCTTATTTTAGTACTTGATCAATAGACCTACCAATAAGGTGAAGCTGTGTTCAGGAAGAATCCCATACTGATCAACAAGCTTTGCTCTCTTCACACTGGGGAGGTCAGGAAGTCTCTCATGAATCCAATCAATATTTACCACTTGCTGATGGTTCATATTAGCTGGCAAAGATTTCGCATCGTACAGAATCAAAGGAGGAAGGTTTGGTTCTGGCATAAACCTAGTAAAAAATGAAGAACAGCTCAGAAGCTAAACAAGGAGGAATAAAATTCATAGCCTAAGTTTATACTTAGCCTGAAGCCGAATTACTATTTGAACTAAACAAAATATTAAGAATTCATGACTTGGTATATTACTGTTAAGGAGTAAGAGATCTGTTCTCTTTGAGTATTTGCCACTGATTGTCACAGAGTCAATGACAGGAAAGGGGTAATTAATGCTTCTGCACACAAACTATTAATTCAAAAAACCCAGTAAAACCAGTAAGAATAGATACGGAAACAACCCACTCCTTTTGGCACTCAACCAAGAATTGTGTATCTGGACAAAACGGGGAGTGGATTGTCAGGGAAAACCCCAGATTGACAGCCAACTGCCAGGAGTGATCCGGGCAGGTTGTAACCTTTTCCAGACTAACTTCAAAAACCTTGGGGAAATCTCATGCTGTGCTAAAAGCAAAGTTACTGCACTCAGCAGGGTGCCATCACAGAACAAAAGGCTGCCTTAAAGAGAAGGCCAATTCAAACCACTCGAATAACTGCGATTCAGGCAGAAACCTCAGTCTTACACGATCAAATGAAGGGTTCAAAAAAATATCAGAGTAAAGGACATCAGACATCCTCTACATTTACTATAGTAATTTCAATTTTCCATCTGCCTAAACATAGATTTTAAGTTTAATGTATAATGTGAAGCAGTAAGTTACAAAAAAAATCTGAAAAACAGTTTAATACTGATGCTAATTTTAGTAATAATCTTCCTGGTATTTATCAGAAATATCTTAGACACCACTTTTGCTAGTTTTCCATGAATTTTCTTTTGCTTTTGTTCCAATTAGTCTTGTTACTAACTAAGTCTCATGCTATCCCCTACCATAAGGAATTCATTGCCTTTTCAGCTGCATTTCTACAGACAACAATTTAAAGAGCAGACTTAAATGTAAAGTTTGTAGCATGTTTTCCACAACCTTGTTCTGCTCTAGTAAGATCAGTGGTAGAATATAGACAGGTAGATCTAACAGGAACACAGGTATGACAAAGCTAAGAGGCTCTGAAAGTTCTCCTGCAGAACTACAATTCTCTAGCTGGGAAGTGAACTCGGGGAGCAACAGGAAGATTGTCTCTGGGATGCAAAGCTGGGGAACTACTGGGAGGCTCAGCAGTAAGATGGCCCTAAGGAGGGGAGGAAGCAGGCATGCACAGAGCAGGAGAAGGGGTGCCCAGAGCAATCAACAATCCCTGAGCTGCATCACTCCACCCCATCCCACTCGGACACCATTGTGGCTACCTCCTGTGCTCAGGCACTAAGCAGCTGCACTGCTGCTCTGCAGCGTTGCCTCAGCACTTGTTTCCAGCAGCACTGCCTCCCCACAGGACTCATGCCTTGTTCCCTGGCCCTCTGGCTAAATCCTTCTTGGGTGGCTATTTACGGTTTGATGGCTGTCATGTCACTCTGGTGGAAGGCAAGAAGTACTTATCAAAGTAACATTTTCATTAGGTCTAGTCTACAAAGATTTTATGGCAGAAGCCTGCCTACGAACGCTGACACCTTTCAGTAATAGGATTTTCAAACAGTGATTGTGATCTATGATCACAGAATTTAAGCATGGAGAGGCAGGGCCTGCTATCTGAAAATCAATTCCCTCAGTATTTTCTTAAAGCGGGAGTAATGCTTAACTCACAATGTTCTTACATTTTATGCCCACTCTTCTTAAATACAGTAAACCTTCCACCTACCCACGTTGAGCTAAGGTACCCCAGATTAGTTTTTGGGAAAGGTCCATGGCTTTTAGCAGAGATGAGACACAGTTCTAGATCTGAACTGCTCAGACTAGCACCAATTTTGACAGGTGCCTTCCCCTTCCAGTGGAAGGTAAACTTCCAATACAGGCTCACTACGCTGACTAATCTTACATGCTCATTCCACTGACCATACTTAAGAAATGAAATAAATTATCAGTTCTTGAAATGTTAACTTTATTTAAAAAAAAATAAAATACCGATAATCCTGCTTTCCTTCTTTGTCTCTCATTGGTACAGTGCACCTGAAATAAAACCAAAACAAGGAAGGTGTGGTAAGTAGTAGTACCCCACAGAATTAGCTTTATGGCAAAAACACAAACCAAAAGCTTTGCCTTATGAAGATCAGGAGAACTTCTTAAGGCCGCTTCAAAGAATGCATATATGTAAGAGGGCAGTCATTTTCACGTGGATGTTGCGTGATACAGCACACAATCTGTTGTGAAAAAGCCTCAACTTCAAGAATGTATTACTGCCTGGGAGAAGATTATGCTTGTAAACATTAGCATTAGAAGGCACACGAGTTGAGCAATACTGTATTACCTCTCCCGATCGTGCCACTAGATATCCTTGGCACTCTAAAGATCCTGTTCCTCCAAAACAAAAACTCACCCAAGCTTGGAATCAAAGGCTCTTGTTTCATTTAGAATTGTTCCTCCATTTTCAAGTTCTTCAATTTGCCTCTGTATTTCATAGTCTGACAAAACCAAAAGAAAATTCATAAGCTTGTTATACTGCACTATTAGCTTTTGTACACCCCACTATTTCATTTTTCACTGCTGTGTAATCATGAAATAGGTTGTTGTTTTAACCTTAATGAAATAAACAGCAGTAGTTACAGGCAGAATTATCAGTCAATGACTCTTTCCTCAGCACTGTTTCTTTCTTCGCACGTTTTCCTCATCTCCTTTCACTCCCTTCAAATAGAAAACATTTTCTCCCAGGCACTACAGCCAAGCCATACATTCCTAGTGACTGCCCTATTTACCCAGTTGCGTTTTCTTTTGGAGATGTAACAATCGTCCTTTCTTCCTCATACCCAAGCTGCCTCTGAACTTCATATACATCACCTGCCGCACTCAGGGGAAAGCAATCATCTACACTGGAGAACACAGCTACCACTAATGTATGTCAGTATTAAACATGCTTGGCATTGAATTATCTGCTTTATTCTTCTTGCAGGCACAGGGTTACCCCTGCAAGAAAACTGCAGACTAAACAAGGCTGCTACCGCCACAGTACCCCATGCTAAGATTTATTCTGTCAAGGAGCAGCAAGAATGGGGCTGCTCCATGGGGGCAGACAGGCCAGGAGCCCACACAGTGGCCCCAGGTGACCACAGCCCAGGCAGAGCCCTCACTGCCCAGTGCAATCCCACTGGTCCTGTCAAGGGGAGGAGAGGAGGTTGGTTCCAGGGTCCATCCAGGGAGTTCAGTCAGAAGAAGCAGGAGGTAAGTCCAGAGACAGGACTGAGAACAAGACTATGGAACAGATCCAAGGTCCATCAGGAGACAGTACTGATAACTGGCACACCTGTGATGTAGCTCAGGCAAAGTCTGAACTCTGAGCTTAAATGTAACTTCTGGACCCATGGGTAAACTGCATGGATGGGACACTCCGATGAAGCTAGTCAGGGCATTTAAGGCTAATTACTGCACTCAGGATCCTGACCTATTCCATGTCAGACCACATAAAATATCTACAATGCTCCTGTAATGAAGTAACCATCATTTACCTACTGCTTTTGCCAGGAATCGTATGCTATTGATATTCTTCACTTCAGTCCTTACTCCATAAGGCTCTCCAGGGTGATGCACAGAAACATTGGCATCCACTCTCAGCTGACCCTCTGTGAAAGGAAACTTCATCAACAGAATACTCTGCCCTGAAAACTAGAGTAAAGACCTTGTCATGCATTAATAAACTGCATGTTATGTGCAGAGCATTAATAACAGACTTCCCATATGTTCAGAAAGCAGTAACAACCACCTCATCATAACGTTCTGTTTGTGATTCCATCTAAGGACTCTGCCTCTCATCATTCAGAATTTTCTGAGAATACTTTTTTATTTAAAAAAAACCCCAAAACCTACTCAAAATTCCTCTCAGATAAAACAGTGCAGCACAGATCCTCTAAGCCATATAGTGAAAAGAACTTCTGATTCACAGCTCCTAAATAAAGGGCAGAATTAGACAAGCAATTTAAAGTGGTAGATTGTGAGCTTCCATTCCTCTAAAAACAGCATAAAAATACCTTTTGGAATTACAATTTGATGGATATATACTACCCCTAGCATAGAACAGAAGAACTTACAGTTACGTTGAACAGATTTACTAAAGTGTTCTTGGAAATTTATAGCTCAAGGACAAAATGTGAGAAGTAGTGGAATTTTTTTTTGTAATTTTCTTCCTCTCCTTCAAGAAACTGCAATCTCCCCCCACCCCAAATTTCCCTCGCTGCCAAAAAACTGAAACTGAGTACAAATTTATATATAAAAGCATCTTGCACTTTTAGTCTAAAATGAAATAATGTCCTTAGAGATCTTTAATGACTCAACTACAAGTAACTTGCAATTGTATCTTCCTAGGTTTTGTCCCTCTAAAGACATCCCTTCTGAGGAAGAAAAGTTTGCCTGCTGGTGGGAATAAACAAACGGAGAGGTTGCACTAAAAAGAAACATCATTTTTCCCATAGCACACAGTGAACATCTGTAACCTTTCTCTTTGCTCTTGGTGGTGGGGTTTTTTTAGAATTTCAAATACAGACAGAAAGAAACCAACACTTATTGTTTAGACACAGTAACATTATTACAGAGAGTGCAAAATAGCTCAGACTTACACCTGTGAAGGTGCTTAAGCTTCAGAATCCATTCTGGTCAACAGATGTAAATTGAACAGAGAGGCCTTGGTACACTTTGTAAAAGTAGGCTGGATGATAGTGCACTAATTACCTCTGTCTTCATAGTCTTGCCAGACACACAAATGAAGGACAAAGGCACTGGAATGACCCAACACCTCTTTCAAGGGAAGTGTTTTGCATGTCCTCCCTCTTTGGGGTGAAATGAGTACTTGTTCCAAAAGAGGAATGGTCTTGTCCTGACCTTGCTTCATTTTGAGACCCGACCGGCTTCCATTTGGATGTAGGTGTCGATGTGACAAGACAATGAAGTTAATCAAGCTTAAGTGAAACGAGAGCCAGGCCTCAAATATTCCTAAAAAAGCTTTTTTCTTTAAGCCCCGCTTCTCTTCCTTTCACTTTGCAATGAAATCATCTTTTCATTGGGCTGTTGTTGCTGAAATAACATCTGATTTCACTAAATGCACAAGTAGAATGAAAGAAAAACATGAGAATATAAAGCCCTTATTTGAAAGAAAGTAATTATGATGTGGGAAAATCACAGCAGAAAGCTCTTAAAAACACCACCTTGAAAAAAAATATAAATCCAAACACTTTTAAAGCCAACTATACCACAGGAAAAATATTCCCAACACTGGAATTCTTCTCTAAGGTCAGAAATCTCACTGTGATAAAAGATGTCACAGTGCAATTCCAACAGCAATCCTAGGGCCAAATTCAGTAGTGATAAATGATGTTATATATATGTATGTGTCCACAAAGGCCTTTGAAGAAACATGCAAACTGGCTGCTTAATATTAACAACTATGCCCCATTTGATATGTGCAAGACCAGTGTGAGAAAAGATTCAGAGATATATATAATGTCTAGCAATTACTACTTCCCCCTGCATGAAATCAGATTTGCCTCACTAGCCAACATTTAGCAGATGCCATTTTTTGGGTGATCCACGGACCACTCTGACTCAGTTCTCTAGGAGACATGTCCACTTATACTATGGACTGAATTTGTTGCCAGAACAGTGAGGCCAACTGTCACAGCCAAAAATATAGCTTACACTGTGAACACTAATAGGTAGCTTACAATTGGGTGTATGGGTGGAGAGGATAAATGCCCAAAAGAGTACTTTTAAACTCTCGAGCAGAAGCCTGCTATTTGCTACCTGTAACTCACGTGCTGGTCGCAAATTTTGGTAACATTAGGACTGAGCAAAAATGGCATGAACCGAATCCTCCAACTAATAGAGAGACACGAAGGAGAATCATCAGTTAGGAGGCTGATCACATGCTGTGTTTCTGCACATCACCATTTTGGAAAACCGGAGCTTTAGGGTTCCAGAAAGAAGAGCTGGTGCCAAAAGCAGGGGTTCCCAAAAGAGGAAGTGGTCTCAGAAAGATAGCAGTGATCTTGGTTAGAGAGAGGAGGAGGCCAAAGACCAGAGAGATGCATGGAGACAAATGCCAGGGGATGCCTAGGGACCCTGGCCTCTAATACCTGGGACTGGTACCTGCAAGCCAGCTGCACAGCACAAACCAACAGAATTTGCTGGCTCACCTCTCCAGACCAGCAGTACTCTCCTCTAGCGGGAAGAGAAATTGAGACCCTGTGAACATAACACTGGAGGGGAGGGAGAGACAGAGTGAGCCTCAGTCTCATCAGTTCTTATATTAAACCCAGCACCCATGTCTGCTGTGTGCTGTTGTTCACCTCATCTCACCCATGACACCAGCACAAATTTACTGCCTACACCTATTTCACTGTCTCAGCTGAGACCTGAGACACAACCTACAACATGATCCCTGCTCCCACTACTTAGTCCCACAACTCCCATATTCTGCAACTAATCCTTACCACAGGTCTTCTGTGCTGCAGCACGGAGGCAAGCAAGAGGAGGACAGACAGGGAGAAACACCACGTGAACTCTGGGAACATTTCCTTCTGCCTAGGTTTATCCTGTAAAATTACTGTGTGAGGCAATATAAAATCTAGCACTGGAAGTCTCTGCAGAGGGAGGCAGGCCCATAAGGACACCTGAAGCACAGCAGACATTAGGACGGGCTCTGAGGAATGTAAAAACAACAGCTAGAAAAGGCTGTGCATTATAAGCAACCACAGAGCACAATAACCAGAAACTGCAAAACTCCTGCAAATACAGAGAATTATTGTTAACAAGGGAACATGCCCTTCCCGCCTCTGTACCTGCCATGACTGCCTGGCTGCTCCCAAGTGTTTGAAGGATGAGCTGGAGCTCTCTGACTGCTGCAGCTGCTTCCTCCCCACAGCACATATCAGGCTCCATGACAACCTCCATGAGGCCGACTCCTATCAGGGAAAGAGACAGGAGATTTTCAACAATAGCTTTTGATCTTGGCATATTAGAGTGCAACTGGCTAAACACATGAAAGCACTTGGGCTTTTTTTGAAAAACTAAAATAAACTCCCATGTATTATTTAGGAACTGTCACTATGAGCCTAGCTGCAGTTTGCTATAAAAACTTTTCCTCCTATTTTTTTAAAGGAACAGACAAGCTGGAGACCATTCTCCACCATTCATGACATGCAGATCAGGACACATTCCTCTCCTGCCTTTCTCTAGGATAGGTCCCATTTAAAGCCAATCTGATTCCAGATTCAAATTTAGTTATCTTAAGCTACTTTTGAGACAGAGCTGTAAACAGATGAAGTCTAGTTTTTAGCTTCAGGATTCAGCTTTCAAAGAATATGAGCAGCCACAGGACACACTGGACCACTGTGGCCCAGTTAGGCTAGGCCATCCAAGTTGCTGCCCATGTTGGGTGCTAATTTGGTTCACTGTGTTTACAATTTCAAAGTTTAAAGAGAAAATGTACATTTCTTCAAAGCTAATAATTAAGAGAAATGTCTGACTCATGCAGTGAAAAATTCCAACAGCTGCTCCTTCTATACACAAACTTGACTGACTAGGTCTATGATTTGTTTTTATTTTTTAAAAAACAGCACATACAGCAGCAAGAGCTTAAATAGCTGAGTGGCTTATGTGACTGACACATACAGTTGTGGGCAAACTGGACCCAAGAGATTTCTAACGTTCTACTGCCAATTGCCATCAACAAGGAGGAATGGGAAAGGTCCCCTGGCTATTAAAAAACTCAAGTATTCCCCTTCTTCAAGTGCAATGGTCATTTTGACAATTTTTTATTTTCAAGGAGAGAGACATCAGGCTGTTTTTACTTTCACCTGTTTCCCATCACCCATTTGCCTTTAAAGGTTCATCTTACACAGAAAGGAGAAGAAAAATAGGAAAATTTTATCCAAGCCTACCAGCCCTATTCAAGTCAACGAGAGTCTGGCTCCTTGTGTCATCATGGAGACTCTTTCCACTGTCTTGCTCCAACTGAATTTGTTTAATCCTCACCGTTTTGGTCACCATCTGGCTCATTTTGTTGTCTGTGCAGAGACTGTATGACAGACTTCCATTCACCGCAATAGGAACTCTTTGCTGAGTGATTTGATAGCCGGCCTGTCAACAAAATTAGCTTTATACTCAAATAAAACATCCACTTTTCAGAAAGCAGCAGCATGGCCAATTGCAAATATTACAGACTAAGAACAAAACTGGAAATGCAACATCTTCCATAGTGCCCTATGCAATACAATAGAATACAAACACGTGTAAATTAAAAAGTTATTTTGCTTAGCTGGAAGAGGGGCAAAGTAGAACATGGGTCTAGAATTTGACGTAATTGTGAGAAGCTAGAGGTCTGGAAAAAATAAGAGCACTCCTCAATATAGGCAAGTGTAAGATACTGTACTAATGCAGAAATAACCAATAATCAACTGCACAACCACTTGCCCAGGATTATATTGGCTTGGGGCAGGAAATGGGAGTAGAAGAGGTTCTTCCACAGCTGTGGTTCCATGGTCATGTCAAATCTTGTCTGAAGCCAGTTACTGTACTTCTGTCCCCAAGCTGGGACTACCACTCATCCTCCCATCTGGCAGAATATCCCCTCTTTGCCTCTTCAGAACTTTACTCACTAGAGAGGAGGAGAGGGAGAGGGAAGGGGGGCGAGGGAGTGTTATGGAAATCAAGAAAATGAGAAAGCTCTGTTTCACCCATGTGTCAGTTTAAAAGATGGATGCACACAGGTAAAAAATGCTATCTCATGCCTGGGACTCCACTCAAAGGGGAAACTGCTGGCCAGAAAAGGGGTTGCCGGTGACAAGGTACTGGGATAACTGCAATGACATGAAAATGCAAGAATAGAGTCAATTACTCAGTTGAGGTAGAGTCCTCATCTTTTCCTCCTTTGTAGCCTGCTCATCCCCCAATAATGAATTGGGAGGAGCATTTGTGTATTTTGCAGGAAGGGCGAGCTTACTCTAAAATGTAGAGATGGTGACAGTGCACCAGAACACAGAAGAGTGGTCTGGCTCTGTGAGCAGCTCAATTTATAAACTCATTGAAGTGCATGACCTTCTAGCCATAATCACTACAAGAAAAATAAAATAACTGACTCTGTGCAGCCTATGCTAATCACACAGCTCTTCCCATCTCCTAAAACTGCTCATTAAAATGATTTTTTTAAAGTCTGAAATAGTGAGTGACAATAAATAACAAGAATTCCATCTCCCATCCAAAGCCCCAATTTCAGGAGTAACAATAATCCCATTGTCAAATGACCCTAAGAACTGGATTTATTTTATCTGTTCTATACAGCTCATTAGCCTAAACTCTGCATTTTATTACAGGGCTCCTGACTAGACTGTTTCACTATGAAATGGAGGTTGGGTGGTTTATTGTCAGTGCTTAAACTGCAGAAGTCAGCCATTAGAAATCCAGAATTACACATTTTAAGCCAATAAAATGTGTCAGCATCTCCCTGATCAAACACCCATGCTCATCTGACCAGAGCACCCTGTAACTCACATCTGGAGACAACAGCAGCCAACTTGGTGCTGTACACACATTCTTCCCCCTCACTCTTCTCTAAAAACACATGGATGTGGTTTCTTTCCTGTAACTTCTGTATATATTCTTGAATATGTATATATCTTGTATATAACTTTTTGTATATTCTTCCATATAGCTTCTATGCACTAGACTGATACCAGCAGACAGCACAAGAATATAAGAGACTGTTTTCAGTTTAATAGCAGAAGCACAAAAGGTGCTTTGCAAAGAAGTCTGTGGTATTTTTGGTGTTTATGATGTGTAAAGGAATTTTGAAGTCATGTTTATTTTCTGCTATTTCACTTTATTCTCCTTCAGGACTGCAAATGGGCTTTAAGATAGTTTTACAAGTAAAAAAAAAAGTTTTGGCAATTCAAATGGGTAAGCTTGTGTTTCACAATCCCAGTAGCTCACTACAGAACCCCCAGCAAAAG
This sequence comes from Nycticryphes semicollaris, assembly GCA_013400055.1. Classification (NCBI taxonomy): domain Eukaryota; kingdom Metazoa; phylum Chordata; class Aves; order Charadriiformes; family Rostratulidae; genus Nycticryphes; species Nycticryphes semicollaris. The sequence goes on along the minus strand of VXBJ01000739.1, from coordinate 515,963 downwards.
GACTTCTTAATGGCTCACAAATATTAGCAAAGTAATCTCCAGAAATCAAAAGTTCACACAAGAGCCACAATTTCCCAACCTATAAGAAAACAGAACACAAATCTCTTCTGAGATACAGGTCTCCGACGGACAACTATAACATAATTCTCCTTCCACGGTGGGAAGCAATTCTATTTTACTATGGTTTGTGTAACTTCAAAATATCTCCAATGTCTGAACAAAAGAGTGGGAGAGAAAGTAGTTTCATTAATAATATACTTCTACACATTAATACGTGACATGAGAAATCTCCCCCTCTGCTTCTCTGGATGTTTGGGGCACCTGACCTAAAGTGAGGATAAGGTAACATGCCTGATCTTTCTCGGACAGAATAAAAACAGATTTTGTTTTCCTTTCAATGCAGTCACCAGATCTTCACCTCAAAATCAGATGAAGTAGAAACTAGTGTCATCCCTTTCATAGGTTAGTGTTAAACTGAATATTCAGTACAAAAAAGTAGACAGAAAAAAACACATTTAAAATTAGAACGGTTTCATTTAATTAAATAGAAAAAAGGCTCAGAACCTGCTGCACCATGTTGCAATGCAAGAAGTCAGGTTCTTAATTGATTTCAGTATTTCTACATCTACCTCAAGTGCAGCAAAATGCACTTGACTTCCAGTTACAGCTTATACCAAATACGAAATCTACCAACAAACCACACTGCAAAGACTCAGGTTCTTTTATTATTTTTTTTATAAATTTATTGAAACTACTGACTGAGAAATTTTTAAAGGGAAACAAAATATTTTTAGATCCCTAAGTACAACAAAAAAAGACACTATTATGTTTATACCACTGGAACCTGTGTTTGTTATACATTCACTTTAAATGAAGGACTATTATCAGACAGCTTTTACCGTAACAGGCAATTAGTACTAAACCCCAGGAATGGAGAACTTAAGGGGCAAAGCAGCTCCAGCTCCCAATTCAATTACATTAAGCTACTGGAATCGTGCAGCTAAGCAAGGAGTCAGCAATCAGAGCAATCATATTCAATCAGTGAGCACCAGGGTACAGCTGTCTATTCATCAGGGCACAGCGCAGCATCCTGTTGGGGCGAGCAGAACACTGACTGAACACAGGAAAAGCATCTCTTCACTCATCCCCTATGACCATCCGTACTCCAGACTTGTCCTTTCCCAGAGCCTTAAAGGAATCAGCTATATTGCATACTTACAGGCAGATCTGCATAGAAATAGTGTTTTCTGTCAAACAAGGACTTCTTGTTTATGCTGCAGTTGAGTGCCAGGCCTGTCATCACTGCTGCTTCTACACATCTCCTGTTGAGAACCTAAGGAAACATGACACGTGGTTTTGCTCAGATACTCAGTATGTAATAAGTGTGTCTCCCACATGTTGCCTTGTATGGAGCGTATATTCGATTTTGCTTGCCTTCAGCCACCATTAGATCTCTTCCCTTGCGTGGGTAGTTCTTATTCATCATTGAAATTGTGGTAGCTACAAATCTGCAAAGCTTTAAGAGGAAAAAACAAGCCATTCAGTCATTTTGTCATGCCACATCAGGAGGCGTGCACTGTTCTGGCTTGCGACTTTTGCAAATATTCCAGTATTTTTGAATCTTCAAGGGTGTGAGACAAATCACAGCAAATGATAATTGACTTCTAACCAGCTATCAGCTCATACTGGGAACTGGAAAAACAGGGGATTTGCATTAGAGACTGCAGTGCCATTTCAGTAAAATACTTCAGAACACCTGTAACTACAGAACCACAGCGAATTCCTGAGTATCTACACATAAGATTTCAATGCTTTGCTTAACCAGGATGAAATTAAACACACTTAGATGCTTTGCTAAAACAGAACTAAAGAGACATCAATTGACCCCATGGCTACAAGTGTACATGCATGTCCAGTACTCAGGTAACACATGGGATTAAGGTTTTTCCAGAAGGCCATGTGATCTTAGACCCAGAAAAGCCTTCATGAAGATATAAACAAATTAAATGCAGTTTCTCACCACGGACCCATCATTGGCAGGGCTATACCCTTCTATCTCCTCAGCAGGATCAGAATTGAGAGGAGAAAGAAAATTCTACTCCTAAAAGTACTAACAAGCAATGTTTTGAAGTTGTGGTATTTTCAGGTGTGCTGTCATTAATAGTTGGTTTAACTAACATCAAATGGATAAAACTGAAAAGAAGAAAAAAAAAAAGGCTGACTTTGTCTCAGTACCACCTCTGACATGTTTACACTTACAGGATTTTGAAACAGGATCAGAACTTTATCCATCTTATTTTGCACTGTACAGCTGCCAAGAAGTCAATTTCCAGCAAGACCATTAATAGGGCACATTATGTAAAAGAAACTACATGAGTTCATCTGCATTGACCAGAACATAATAGGCTTAAATAACATTTTCTTTAATGCTATTTATTTTTTATATTCTCCAGCCTGATTTCTGAAAACAGATTAAGCAGCTGTACATTTCCCATCATTCCATGTCTTCAGCTGGAAAAGGAATCTCTTTGCTTTACTCATCTAATATTTCAAAAATCAAAATAATAAAAGAGAAACTCATCATATAACAGAAACTTAAAAATTGCTTATACAGACTAGAAATTAAATATTTAAGACATTTAACGAGCGAACTTTCAGATCTTTAGTGTAGCTATATATGGCTAACTAGAACACATCATCTGTTCAAGCATCCTTTATTTATTAAAAGATTTAAAAGATACATAAAGCAAATGAGAAATGAGAAAAAAGGAAGAACAATTTCTCTTTGCAATATCGGTCTGCAGCAAAATGAACACAATTAGTTCTGACTGTAATCTAAAGTTAAATAGGTAAAATTTAGAAAAAATTAATTTATTTTAGTATCATAGTTGCAATTCATTATATACTATATGCTCCTGTTTTCAACAATTAATGCTTCCAGACAGTATAACTACTTTATTTTTTATTTATTTTACTGTTTAAGAAAGCTTGTAACAGTCCTAGTCACATTGTTCAATGTTTAAAATGCTGTATTTCTAAATACACAGGGAAAATTTCCTCCCATTGAAGCCTTATGGTACGATCCTGGTCAGCTTTGTAAACTACAGAGGACCATGCCAGTCAGCCCTTTAACAAACGGTCACCAGAAACCATTAAGACTCCATAAGGACTGAGCAGACCCAAAACATCACTGTGTCACAGTAGTGAACTGGTGTCTTGCCACATTTCTCGATGGTGCGGGGGTTGTGACTGACTGTAATGGGAGAATGAGACAAAACTCAGCTCCCAAACTGCAGACAGTTAGAGCCTCACAGCACGTTCTTCAAACACAGGTGGAGTTTAGCTACTGATTACACTACATTTACTGGCTTTGCCCACTTGCTTTTCAATTTTTGCTTCAAATAAGGTAGTGTGTATCTTATTCATCCCCCTAAGGGATAACACTGTTTAGAGGGGAAGGATATTCCCACGTACAAACTACTTACACCATCGAGAAACTTTTGCACTACTGCTGATGAACCATTTTGGTGACTCTGGGGAAAAACTGGCATAAAAATGTGAATTATTGATTATTTCCTATGCAGTATTGCTAAGCATTTAGATGACTGTAATGTGTTCCCAGTGTACCGAGTCATACAGCCAAATCTTTGTATATGCACTATTACTCACTGGCACAACTTCCTGGGCTGCTTCTCTATCGACCACTGTGGCTATTAGAAGGCATTACAAAGCACATCTTTCCCACTGTGGCATACATACTGAGATGTCCACCGTGACAATCTGCTTCCCCTGCCCCTTTTGACTCTAATTAAAAAAAAAAAAGATGACCCTCTACTTCCTCAAAAATCTAAACTTACCTGTTTAATAAATTGCTCCGTTTCTGAAGTTACTCTTATTACCCATTCAAGTGATCAAGGCTGTGTGCTTGATGCAGAGCTGTTTAAGCAAACTACTACTTTTCCTTCAAACAAGCCTAGCTTTTCAAATAATCTGCAGTGATAAACATCAATTCAGTATGTGAAATTTCCCATACTAATGACCTAGAATAAGTCCCCCCAGCTTGTTTGTGCAGTAAGCTGTTATTAAGTTGACAGCTTTGACTAGCACCAAAGATTTAAATTAGTGGCTTGAACTGACAAGCTGCCAGTCGGGTATGTAAGCGAAGTGCTGGCCTTGAAAGAAAGCTATGTAGTTCCTGCACTAGCTCTGGACAAAACACAAGAGCCTATAAAGTCTTCTTAAATATTTCTGATCTTCTGAAGTGGAAGCATCTCTCCTAGGCACTTAGAGAAAATCCTAGAGACCTATCACAAAAGGAAATGTAAATCATTTGTATTGGAAACTCATGAAAAGCCTTAACAATGGCATCACAACACCAGCACCATTTCCCTTGTAGCTTTGCTATCCTCCTAGAACACCATGGTAACTGAGTGCTAAAGGAATGAAAGAACAATCCAACCAAGATCTCTCTTTTTCTGGTATTCATCTCTTCTTTACATCTAGTTCACAAGTGGAAAGACTCCTTTTAAAAATTTATCATCTTTATTTGCAAGGTCAGTTTAGTCAAGACCTCGGTTTTACATACAAGACTATCCAATAGCTACACAAAACTATTCACAACACCTTCGATGGCAGAAATTCCCACCAAGAGCATTTTTTGAACAGCTTGTTCTTTACCAGCAGGTTTACTCCTTATATTAATACATTAAAGAAAGCTGCCCCCCTTTTAGGTGAAGATACATGTTTCTATATTTAGTAAATGACCATTTTTACATTTTAAAGAGAGTAGGTATGCAGCTTCCTGCTTTGCTAATTAGTGTTATATAGGATAATTGGGGGAGGAGGGTGGAGAAGAAACAGCTCGCTCTCTCTCCTAGTAAAAGTTTATTTTTGCTGCCTTAAAAGAAAAAAAAGAAAGAAGTAATCTTTGTCATAACAGTGGCACCCAGGAAGCCTAAGTTATGGAACAAAGTACTAAAAACAATAAAATCAAAATAATTCCCTGGAAATTTTAAAAGTTTTTGATTCTAGGTCACACATTTTAATAAAAGTAGATTTCACATTAATTGGCTATCTTAAGACCTTCGTTCCTACTTGTAGTCGTGAAGAAATCAGCATTAATCAGATTAACCACAGGACTGATTATCTAAGAAACATTTAATTTTAGCTCCTTTTCATTCAAAATAACAGCTAAAAGAAGGAAGTAGTGCAATATACTTAGCTGGTTCTCTGTAGACCAGGCAGTAATCTTTAGAAACCTCAACAGATCTATCTAATCATATTTCCCAGTACTCCCATTTCATATCACTCTGATTTTATTGGCTTCCACTAATGGATATATTCAGTCTTCCTGTTCTTGCTGTGTTAAAAGTATCAACCTGTTCCAAAATATGGTTCTTTGAAGTGCAATCATGAGTTAAACTTCAAAATAAACTACTCCTATCTGCTTAGTCCAAACGTAATTGTGACTCTTCAGTCTGACACTGCAGATGAGTACTTCAATGCAACGTTATTCCTTGGGATCTTCACACACATGCACAGAAAGGTGTAACTGCCTTGTAACTACGCAATAAATGAAGAGCTAACCATTTCCCAAATGACCCATTTGTTTCCACAGGTATACAATCAGACTCCACTCTTCAGGCACAGAGTAAACATTTGGAAAAAAACCAAACCCAAGCTAACCTAAGTCATCTCATTTGTTTGGTCTGCAGTGAGCCCACAGGTTCAAAAAACTGAGGTGTCTAACCATAGGGGAAATTTAAAAAGAAGGCCAGCTTCAGTTTAGGGTCTTTTGCATTTCAGTCCAGCATCTACTCCACAGTGTATTTCCTGCCTTAATATGACCATTATGTTCTTATCCCTAAGGAAAGGGGCAAGAAGGAAAGGGGAGGAAGCATCAGACATTTAAAATTAAGATCTTAGGTTGGCAGAGACTTCAGCTTAAGAAAAGAGAACAAAATGGCAACTGAGAAGCTGAAGCAGCAAAGGAAGAGGGTTTGTGCACTAAATATACCTTAATATATTTTGTAACTTTATCTTTCTTCAGTCTGGTACCAAAGATATGTGCTGCTATGCAAAATACATTATTATTCCTAACTTTGTCTGGTGGCAGAGTTGGGTTGCGGTGACGCAGCACGTGGTCATTCAAGTCATATCTTAAAACCAGGCAACCGACACTTTGAGAAGTGCCCAGCTCCCAAACACTTTATGTGTACTCATAGAATAAGAGAGCACACACTCTTGAAGCTGAAAAGCCAGTCTCAGAGATAATATCACAAGGCTTCAAATTGGAGAAAGCATCTTCCAGTGCCAGTGATGACTAGAAAAATTCAGAGGCAGTAAGGAGAAACGCTGAGCCCTGGCAGTAAGAAAAACAGGACAGTATCACCAAATACCAAGCTAACCCAACTTCTGGGTTTCTCGGTTCTTTGAGACAGGGGTGGCTGAAAAAGAAATAGGAAAAAACCAACCAAACAAAAAAAAAACAGAAGGAAAATTATTTCAGATGACTGTGTGGGAATAGTGCTCAACGGTCTCCATGGAATAAGTTTATTTTTTGGTATGCTAAGGGAAGCAGCCAACCCAGTGATCTTCATGTCTCAGATCCCATATTCAGCAGTTAAAACCAAAAAAACTTCTACCATGCAGAACTAGCTCCAAGGAAGAGAACCCACAGGGAAGACTGAAAAACACAGTAATAATACAATGGTTCAAGATGTCCAAATTCCAACACCGTGTTTCTATGGTGTTCCCATCAAGAAGTCCAGTATCTGTCTAACAACCATGTCCTCTCTGTTGACAGCACAGTCTTCTGTGTCTGCCACATGGCTTTTGTTGACCTGTCACAAGGATGCTCCCTCTCCTCTGTCAGTTGAAATTTAACCACTGCTAATGCTATCTGATCCAAGAAAAGTTAAATACAGGAAGATCCAGCCAAAACTCTTCACTGCTTCTGGAGGTAGGGGACTGAGCAATGGCTAAAACCTAAGTTACACATAATCAAATCCACAGTCAACAAGAGGTTTGAGGGGACTTTCTCAGTCTTTTTTCCCTACAACAAGCTCCACAAAAAAGGCTAAAAAGTGCTTTTAAACATGAATAACTTCTGCCTTCTTCAATATAACTTAGGTTAACTTGTTAAACAGAGAAAACTCAGAGCACTTAGAGCTTATAAACCAACCTCTGCCAGTTTATCTTTGCAGATGGTCCTTTGTTAGTAGGCTTGGTGAGGGCCAGCTCTGTGGTTTTCAGAGTTGTAACAAAGTCTGACCTTCCATACACAGTCTGTCATTTTCTATCCTTTCTAAGTCTTGTCTCTCTGCCCTCCTCCTTGCAATCTTTGTGTGTCTGAGAGCCCACACTAAACACACACTATAAACTCCCAGCCTGTTCCTCTGACTCCCTCGTTCCTTTTTCCTCCACTTGCTGTCTTCTGAAACATGCGTTTTGCTCCCCAGAGCCATCTTTCCCTCAAGGCTGACCCAGAACACTTAAGAAAACACAACATGCAAATTGAGAGTAAACCAGAAGCGGCCTATGACACATAGAAACAAGAATATAGTAATTCAGGAAAACAATGGTCAACAACGCAGTAAGTCTTGCAAAAAGCTATTAAGAAAGCAAACTAAAAGTATTTGTTTCCAACAAAGTTGTTCTGGAACAGCGTAATCAACAAACACTAAATTCCTATAAATAATTGCCCTAGCTAGTTTTCCCTAAGCAGTGACTTCAACACTCTCCTCCATGATCCCCCCATTTTCTCCTTATTTCACCAAACATCCCAAATTGAGTATAAAGTGTCACACATATCTGAATAGCAGCAGGCCAAATAAAGCTGACACCAGTGGGGAGAAGAGACTCAATTGCTCTTCAAGTGCTTGCTAATGTACTCACAAAGACACCTAGAAACCTACATTTTTTTTTGAGGCAAATCTGGCTGAATTTGGCAGTGAAATTGCAAAACCAGCATCTCCACATAAAAAACAATGGTTGCAGTAGCAAAATCTGCACACGTAACTAATAAACACCACTTGCAGACATTTACAAAATCCTCTCAAACTCAAATACATAATCATAATACATTTAAGGTGACAAGGTGGCTGACAATCAGAGGGAACACTGAGAAACAAATTAATTTCACCCCAGGAACCAATTACAGCCTAATTGTACCAAGATAAGTTTCAAACAAAATATACATAAACCTGACAGTTACGCAACATTACACACGAGACAGCTAACCATGAAGAGAACAAAGACTCAGGCTACAATTACCTGTCATTATTGTTGGACAATGTTTCCTAAATACCTTTCAATGAAAAAATTCTTCAAGGAAAAAATTGTTAAGAAGAGCAAAGCAGCAAGATGTCAGTTTGCAAAGTTAAAATGCTAAGGAATTGATACAACAATGATTGTTACAGAAACTTTTGCTTTACAGAGCACGGCTTTCATACACATATATATAATATACTACCTTGGATTTCCTCAAAGGCAGTCACCTGGAACCAGACTGTTTGGCTACATACTGACAGATAATTAAGTCAAACACTTAACGATGCCAAAGCAGTGGCTGATAGCAGAAGTAATAGAAATTTTGTCCCAAAAAATCCACTCACGGTTCAAACTTAAAATAAAGAAGATTCCCAGCCCACTAAGAAAAACTACTGCAAAAAGCTAATGTGTGTTTCAGGAGCAATTTAAGGCTGAATCCAAAAAGAGGGGACACTGATCTGTCTAGCTGTCATGTAAGAGTTGTGCTGTCCAAAAGTATCAAAGATGGCACAATAACTACAGTAACAGAACTATGTGAAAGAAAGGAAACAAGATACTGCAAACTCCTGCTCCCCACTAAGAAGTAGAAAAATGTCTGTATAAAGCACAAGGTAAAGCAATAAAAAAAACCCAGCACGAAAGGAGGTAAGAGAAAATATACAGAGAACATCACTGATGCATTGAGTGATCTACTGAAATGGGTGATAGCAAGATGTTTTATCAAACCAATGACATTCGAACTGGCAAGTTTACATCAGCCAGAGGGACCTGTTAAGGCTGAACAGGAAAGCCAACAAGAACAACAAACAGAAAGAGAGCTCAGTAGTTACTGAGGTGCTAAGGAGACAAAGCCCTACAGGAATTGTTAGCCTTGACAAAAAGATTAAAACGCCCAGAATGAGCGTCAGAACTTTTCACAAATAAACCAGACATAGCAAAAAGCAAGAGAAAACCTTACAGGGGACTCCTTCAAAGCTTGAGAGAAGAGGCCACAAATGTCACCAAATACTTCAAAGCAGAGGCATCTCCAGAAAAATGGCATTTACAGTTAAGTATGAAATAAAGTTGAGCTAAGCAACTGCAGTAACTGTGGAAGTGTAACAGTGAAGGAGACTAGTTCCACAGGTAACCCTGGGGCTGTGAATGATCCTATGAAAGAGAAAGATATTGAGTAAGGAACAACCTGCACCATAACCCAGCCCTGAAAATTGCCTGAAGGAGGCCTCCCTCATCTTTCAAAGAGCTCTCCTGACCAGTACAACAGCATTGAACTGATTAATAGCTTGAAATTATGTAGGTAGGCTTTAATCCATCATGCAATCAGAAATGCAAGGGTCTATGAACCTTCAAAGGCATTCTCAGGGAGCCATGGTTTGAAAGCCTATTTTGCTTCTCTAGCTGTTTGGTTTGTGGTTGTGTTTTTTTTTTCTGAATTATGTGGGATTTTCTTTTTAGAGGCTTGCTGGGACTGTATGAGCAACAAAAGACTGTTAACAACTAATGATAAAATCCATTTTCGAAGAAAGTATCTTCTTCTTCCCCTAAATATAATTCTTACAGTTTTCCTGAAAGAAGTAACAAGGAGTTAAAGTGAACCTAGATGTAAGTAAATGGTTTAAAACAAGCATGAGTTCACTTTTTCCTTCAGGCACTGCCACTAATTTATTTTTAGAGAAGAACTCATGGATACAACACTCTAGGCATCAGGTGGTTTCAAAGAAAAGGAGGAAACTGATATAATGGAAGCTAAACCAACATTCGTATAAAGATCAGAAGATTATCCAGTTCCTCAAGAAAGGTACGTGCAATTAAAAATGTCGTTATCAAAAGTCAAGCTAAGAAGCTGGGTTTTTTTCAAAGTGAAGTCGTACAAATAGGGAGTAAATTCACATGCGTGCCAGGAGGAATGTCAAAACAAAACTGAAATCACAACTTGGTAAAGCAGCTGTTGCAATCACCAGATTTAACAGACGCAGGATATGAAAAAAAAATGTACTTTCAAGCTGTAAAGTAAGAATTCTGGTCTCAAATGCTGTTTCCATTCCAATATGTATAGCTGACAGACAGATCCACCAAGATCTCACGTAAACCTCCTGGTGCCTCTTAAAGCAAATGCATTATGTAAATTCTGTATATTAATAACATCTAACATTCATCATTAAGTCTCATAATCTATCACTCGAGACATCCAGAAAAACACTGGGTATCTGCCACTGCCAAGGATTCATGCTGTGCCCACATAGGAAGGGGAACTAAAGCATTCTCTACGTCCCCAAACCTGGTATTGCCCCGACACATCCCTGGGGGACACCTTAACAGCACAGCACTGCAGGGTGGGGAAGGCAACAGCACGATACACGTGCTCTCTGCCACTGCACAGTGTTGCAGTGACATTCCTCGGGTTGGGAGAAACCAAAGTTTAGAGTTTAAGTTGCCAGCAGTGCAATACCAGAAGGAGCAAAGGCTAGTAGCTGTTCTAGCCCCGCTTTCTTCCATTAAAAGGCCTATCTACTTGCCCAACTGTCATTATACAGGTGAGAGAGCATAGAGTAGGACCAAAATACTTCCTTCTGCACTACTTACAGAGGGAAAACTAAAGGAGCTTTAAAACAAGAGGATATAAAAATCTCAGTAGAGAATAAGTTTAGTCATCAAGTCCTCAAGGATGTCTAGTAGAACAGGAAAAAAATCTATATTCATACAAAATAATGCATCTCATATGATACTTTAAAGCAGTGTTCAACACAGATCTTACTCTCTTTCTTCTGAGGTCAGAAGGGATTTATCTTTTCTTCATTAGAAATAGAGCTTGATCGTTACCACACATTTCCAAAAACTTCGTCTTGAAAAAAAATGGGTAAAACAGATGCTGTTCTCACCGTGAAGAGAATGGAATTCATATGCATGAGAAGGTGTTAAAAATTTCAAACTACTTAAGACTGTAGGGCTAACATTCATTCAAATCTTATTTAAACCTTGGTTATGTAAATCCTAGATTACTTCTTAGTACACTTGCCTACAAAGAAATAGGATCAGACTTTCACTTTAGTCATGTAAGAGACAAACTTAAAATGTGCATCTTTTTGGTGTGATTACCAACAAAGACTAAGCACAGGCAAAGTTTCAGCCTTCAGCTACTAGATCTACTATCTTATTCCTGTGGCTGAGCTATAATTAACCTTTAGTCAGCCACCTCAATCATGAAAATAGATAATCAAGGATAATCATCTCTTTCTGCGAGCCCAGTGTTATCTTTATAAACCTTTATAAAGATTCTCAGAATTTGCAAAGATGATAAATCAGACTGGGAGTGCAAACACCTTTATGGATCCTCAGAGGAGTTCTACAACAATCTGCAGGTATGATATACTATATGCCACAACATGTAGCATAATATCTCCTTGACAAGAGGTTTTCTGAAGACACCATGCTAAGACCATTGCCAAGTCCATTCATCAGGTAAAAAACCCCAGGCCTTTGCACATACCATTACATGAAATGTTAATGTGTGTACTTCCAAAGACAGGAAAGCCTTACAGTAAGGTAATTTGAGTAAGATGCTCTCTGGTCTACTGGTGAGGGGTTCTACCACCACAAGGCACAAAAAGTGTGCAGAGTATCATGGGATGCACCATTCAGTCTCACTAATTCTAAATCTACTTTTTTCATCAAAGCTTTGCCACATCAATTTTTCTGCCTTATGCCAAACAGGAATGCACATGCATTGCTGTCCTTGCCTGTAGCTGTCTTGCAGAAGTACATTAGGAGAGCAGCACACTGAAATGGCCATGACACAAAAACTGTGATGGTCCTCCTAAGGCCTACTTGCAGCAGAAGCATAAAATAAGCTGTATTACAATAAAGGATGAAAATATAGAGGAAAGATGGAGGAGGGCTAAATACATTCTAGTTTCCCTTCTCATGTGCAGAGCACAGCAAGGGCTCATGCCCATATTCATTAGCGACCCAGAAATGAATACCAACCATAAAAACGCCATTCTTTCTGGCCCCACTGTGACAGACAACCAAATGCTAGCACAGTTGTCTATCATAACCATCTCATGGTCCCATAGTAAATTTAAATCCCTGTGACATTGAAAACTGTATAGCTCTCAGTTTATAACAGCAGTGGATTCTCTGCTACAGACAGCCCAACTACCATATTAAAACTTTGCTCCTATTTTTTTCATTTCTCAACAAAACAGAGTCAAAAAGAAAGGCCAAATATTTACCTTCTAAAGGGACTTATTAGGCAATAATCTTAAAATTTATAGAAGTGTTGTTTCTTTTCTTCTTTTACAAATACTCAAAAATTTTCAAAAACTACCTTCCATCTCCCAAAATCCAATTCTATATCAGATACTATCGTACAAATAAATATAGTTGTTTCATGAAAATAAGCCCATTTGATTCTAGAACAGACTTTAGTCTCTAACATTAATTCCTGTGCAGCAAGTACAATAGAAAAATAGCACTACAACTGCTGATTGGACTTTGTATCACATTCTAACATGCACAAACATGTATTTTGTAACATTCACTTTCAACTCTATTTTCACCAGTACTACAGAGAGAAAAATCTTTCTTCTCTTTGTATAGATAAACGCACCCGATAGAAGCTAACGTACCAGCGCTACTTTTAAATTAACCTAACCATACTGCTTTTTGCTTTTCAGGTACAGTTATATTCTCTGCCAAAATCCACACGTACTGGGGTTCTCTCACAAAGGTCTCACCAAACCTCAGCTGCAGAGAACTTTAACANCCCCCCCCATCCCTGATAAGTACTAGCATATATAGAAATGGAACCTTTCATAAATACTCATTTTTGTTCATTCAAGAACAGTTTTTCTACTTCAGCATTAGACAATTTACAAGGATTTCCGTGCATTATCAGAATGATAAGTAGAAGATCTAAAAGCAAAATCTTGAACCCTTTTAAATTTTGCAACTCTGAATTGCCTAACATAGCCCTGCCTCCAAATGAAAGGAACTAAGTTAACACGTTTAAGTCTAACTAGATTCTTCTAAAACCAAATGGTTGCATAAGATTCCCATTTTCTCTGAGCAGTGTTCAAAACTTCCATAGTTAGATCTGAAACGCAGCCCGGAACTGCCGTTGAGGCCAGAGCGAAGTCCAAATTTTATCAGCATCTAAACTTCACTTCCCCAGGTTTCAATACCTTTGCAAATACAGAATGAATATATTAACTCATTTATCTTTTTAAGGACTACACAGCATATATCAAGACCCTAGAAATCCAGCCATAAATTAATTCTCAATTTCAGAATATTATTTAATGCTGTACTATGATGATGAAAAGCTTCCAATAGATTAAAAAAAAACCCAAAACATCTGTAATTGGAATTCAAACTTCCACACAATAAATACACTCAGTGAAACACTTCTGTATTAAATAATTTCACCCCATTATAGTCTCTACATGCTTGTTACATAAGGCGGTGCTAAGTTTATCCAATATTTATTAATTTTATTTATTAAATATGCCTATATCTATGTCAATATTTATTTTCATTGTGAAGTAAGAGCGTGTGTTATACTTTGTTATTTTTATATTAAACTTCTCAAATTCTGAGAGAATTCTACAGCAGTACTATCACAACCACCACAAAGTTATAATTAAGCTGTGACTTCAAAAATCTATTACATTGTCACTAGTGAATCTTGTTGCTAAGTGCTAGGTAGCTATTCTGATTTATTTGTCCACAGATAACTTTTTTTTTTTTAAATAATTGTTTTACTCTGGAAATAGCAATGTTTGACACTTTCCTAAATCAGAAACTTTGCACTTTGCTTCCTAAGTACCTCCATAGTGAGACATTCCAAATGGCAAATGACAGCTACGTAAACAAACATATGGCAAAGTAACATCAAATGGCCACTCAGATATCTAAGATGTTCTCTCATAGGATTTTAAGTATCTCTCATATTTAAGGAATTTCCTGTGTGGCATACTAACCAAATACACCCACTCTGGCCTCAGAGAAATACTGCAATTCATTCAGTGTGTTGAAGAGACACTCCCTATTTTTTTCCTTTGCACAGGATATCAAGTATCTGTAGTGATAATTAAGGAGTGAGTAAACTGAAAAGAAACAGTATTGGGCACCTCATGTTATCACACAACTAGAAAATAGGAATATATGTAAAAGTAGTTCTGTAGTCAAGTCTCAGGAAGGACAAAATATTAGAAACATAGTCAAAGTTCTCTGACATTAATTCTGATATAAATTAAGTTGAAGCACAACTTACTGGTAAAGTTCCTGGTAAAGAAGCATCAAAGAAAGATACCAAAGAGTTGGGAGGTGCTGCAAACTGGACTTGGGAACCAGAGAAAAGTTTTGAGTTGGAACTGATCTGTGCATGAATTTCCAGACCCACAACTGGTACCCATGGTGCAAGACTGAAAAGGAAAGATGAAAAGGGAAATACAATTTAAATACAAATTACATTAAGCCCAAAAAACATCTAAAAATACAAGAATGAAGAATTTTTTATTTATTCTTACTATAATATTAATCTATTGATATATTTACATAATTTTACTATTTATATTTATATATTTATAAGTTTGTTAATGTTTATGAATATTAAATTATATAAAAATTGTTAACAATGTTGTAAATATATCTACAGTGTAACAGCAAAAGTTCTGCTGCAATACTGGAGAACTGAGACTGACAATATATACAAAGGGAACCGTATGGCAAAGTGTCGTCTTCATTATATACAGAAAAGAATGCCGTAAAAAGAAGGGTAATGGTCTGAAACTTTTAACTTTTCCTCACATAAGAAAGCTTAGAGAAATTAATGAGGCAGACTTGCATGCTGCATGAACTCTAATTTGGTACCTTGTGAAAATCACAAAATCATCATAAATATCAATTACTTCTCACGTAGTTTGATAAATCTCCAACAGACAGGTGGCATAATAAATTATGTATTCTTTGTCAGCTGGTTATTTGCATGCTGGGAAAGGTGGTTCTCCAGAGCAGTGTTAGTAGCATATTAGCATAAACATTAGTAATCTGGTAATAGAGAAATCATCATTTCAACTAGAGAGCTACTGCTCTCTGAACATATTCCACAGAATAAAGCTTCTCCATATCATCTAAAAAGTAATTGCAATTCTCACATCCATAACCTTTATATGGACATGAGAAAAAGGTCACCTTTACAGTATGAATTGCTTGACAGTTTCTGTAAGTAATTATCTGGCCTTGTACAAATGAAGTGGCACAAATAACATTTCAGTGATGAAATCATATTTCTATGGCAGAATACTTCAGCAGTGTAAGTACCCATATAGCTATAGGAGATAAGGCAGCTACAGAAAAACATCAAACAAATATATCAAGTACGCTCTTCCTTCCAAAGGTGAACATAATACATTGTCAAGATCCTAGTTCTCTGACTGCCCTCCCAACAACTGAGGACATCCCTACAAACACTAAACTAGGGATGCAGACGCCACTTATCTTCACTGCTTTAGGAAGAATGTTATATAGGATTAAGGTTCAGATGCTTAAAGGAGCTAATATATTTTCTTCTATTGAAACATAACACTTTCTTTGGCATTTTCAACTACTCATAAAAATGCCTCAAGGTTTAGGAAAAAAAGTTGGTTTTTTTTTTATTTTGAGAGGCAAATTTATTGCATTGTTTCCCACATTCTTCAGAAATGCATCCTGATCACATCACAGCATTAAATATTACACTTAATTTTATTACACTTCATCAGTGTATTTGCTTACACTCAGATAAAAAGGTATCAGTTTTAGAGTCCTACTAACACCAATGCTGAGACACCTGGAATCTCTTGCCATGTTTGTTCAAAGTTTATGTTCTAAAGAATCCGCAGCATACTTCTGCCTGTGCCTGCACAACTGCACCGAGGTCATCAGCTGTACAGAGAAACCTGTATCTCACCAGAGAACACAAAAGGTCGTACAGGCCGTAACTTTCAGTTGTGGCAGGAATAAAGTGCTTCATTCCAGGCACACCGTTGAAGTTTCATGATTTTTCACTGGAAGAGAAAGCTTCCTTTGGACCAGAATAACCCTTCAAAAACACTTATGAAAAATGGTGCAGCCCTTGCTGCTTATACTCCGAGTATGTGAAAGCAAAGGCTTTCTAATTTGCTTGTGTTATGTCCAGCGCTTACCACAACCAAACTTACCAAGGGGACACAGCCCTACTGCTAAGACAAATACCGTTTTGCGGGGGCTGGGGAGGGTTGTGAGATAAATACGTGCTGAAAACGTGCTGCCAGCCATCAGCAAACTGTTGATGCCTTACACAACTCAGAAGACGGTATTTAAAGAAGGCCCGGCTGCTGCCACCACTCCGCCGCCGCCCAGCTCCCGCAGGCGTTACTCTCGGGCCCAAGGCCAGGGACTCAGAACCCTGCGCCCTGAGGGCGGGATACCCCAGCGGAGAACCACCTCCACCGGCCCCCTCTCCCCGCACCGCCCCGGCACCGTACCCGCTCTTCCCCACTGGCACCGCCCCGCCTCTGCCGTTAGAGGTGGCAGCCCGTTGCCCACAGGAGGAGGGACAGGGACCCCCAGCGCCGTGCTGCCATGCCCGGCGCCAGACCCCACCGCAACCCCGCGCTCCCACCGCCGCCGCCATTTTGCCTCTGCTGGCTTCTGAAGGGCTCCCGCAGCGCCCCCTGGGAAATGTAGTCCGGCGAGCAGGATGGCTGCACGGAGCGGAAGGGTGTGGAGGGAGGTGGGCACAGAAGGACTACAACTCCCGGCAGGCTCCTCTCCTTAGCCTCGCCCTCCCCGCGCAGCCCGGCACTTTGGGGAAGGGGTGGGGTGCGGGTGTCCCCGTGCGCCACCTGAGGAGGGTGAGGGCGGCGGGCGGGAGGTTCTGGGCAGGTGAAAGGTGCGTGGAAGGTCCTGTTGCTCCTCATGGCTGAGGTGGGGAGCCAGCTGTAGGCATACGCTTCCCCGCCTTCGCCAGCGGCTGGGTGAAGACCGGCTCTGCCTCAGCTTGTGGTGAATATGGGGCTTTTATCCCTCACCTTTGCTGTGGGAAGGCCCTCCCGGCCTTTGTGGCCCAGTGTAATGGCACCTTGTTATCAGGCAGGTGCAAGTGCTCCTCGCGTGCAGCTTTCCTGCCTGCCTCTTCCTGGTGTGGTGTTTTCCCCAGGCACCCAGATATGTGGTAGCGTTAGTGTGGGAAGCAGCTGCACTACAGTCTGAGGAAAACTTGAGAGACCTTGATAAAGGGCTCTACAGGTCCTCTGCCAGAGAAAGCTAATGGTTGTCCTAGAATTGCTAGAGGAGGAGATGGTGATTGCATTTGTGTCTTACATCTGGTCAAAGTCTTATGCTCAGGTCCTCAGTAGGGTTGCGTGTGGTTTTCCTCTGGGTTCACACCGATACAAAAACAGCTGCTGTTTTATGGATGGCATGTTGCAAATCTTGGGCATCAAATGATGCAGTGTAATGCAGTTGAAATCTTGGATCTTAACTCTGTGTATGTAGAGCAGCAAGGTCCAGTCTCTGCAGGGCCTGGGGGTGTTATTGCTGTGCAAATAGATGGTAATAAAGAACATGTCCAGGGCATATGCAAGTATCTTAAATGCTGTTTATGTAGCTACATTTCACAGACAATGGAATTAACAACCTTCTGTCCTAAGCCACAGGCCTGTGGAGCTTAAATGGGAATGTACATTAGCTGTTGCTTATGTCATCTTTGCTCTATGTCAGCTACTGCTAATAGAAGCTAATCAGTGATAAACCTATGAGTAAGACTGATTTCTTCCAGCAGAGGACAGTGGTGCACATAAGCACTTGACAATATCTTGCAACCTTTATACCCTCTTGTCTTCTGAAGCTCAAACATGAGATGCTGACTGGCTCGCAATCATGTGGATGATAATTTATCCAACTAAGAAAATGTTTTATAATGGTTGTTCCATAGTACTAATTTCCTAATATATTTTAATTGAGTTACATTGATGGGAGGTTCTTTATAAGAAGAGCCAGTTGAGAGATACCCTCAGCAGACATTGATCTACGGTTACGTGTACAATATAGCTTAGTTTTAATTAGTTTTTTGCATTCTTTTTTTTTTTTTTCCAGTGGAACATCTCTTCCTTGTACATGAAAGTATGACCAAGACAAAATTTTTTTCCAGTAAAGAAGAAGTGGCCACAGGCCATCTCAGACATGTTGTGGAGAATGAAAGAACATTGAAGTGGCCCTATTACTTCTCTCCTGTTGTGATTCTCTTCACATATGAGATAACCTATGTTAAAGCCTATGTAGCTGTCTTGAAGCTAATGGAATAGGTAAGAGTTTTTGACAATTTTGAAATGGAGAAAACCCCATTGTCTTTTGGACTTAGGGGCAGTAGTGCAATGTATTGTGCACATAATGCATTTCAAGCTGAGGCTATAGTATATATGTTTGTTATTTCTGTAACAAATGTATTCCTTTAACAATTGCCCTCCATGAACTCTCGATTAATTACTATTTGATACTTTGTTGGGATTGACATATCATTTCAACCCAGCTATGAGGATAGCTTCTGAATACAGCTCTAAAATGTTTTTTACTGATGTAAAAGTGGTAAGTTTGGGATTATTTTACTTCATTTTAAGTGTGTTATCCTGATGTAATAGAAGATTTCGTAAGTAATTACTAAGAAGTTAAAACCCTATGAATATTAAAATCATGTTACTTGAAGCCTTACTTTGCCTTGATTGCACAGACTTCTGCCCTTTATGCATATTATTTAAAAGGAAGTAGACATCACTGAGGGGTTGAAATCCACTTTCTGCATCCCAAACAATTCCCCTGGAACTTTTAGCTGAATGGGTGTTGTAGAGAGAAGGACTGGAAAGTGCTATTGTTTGTGATTAAAATTGTCTCAATGCCATTTTAATTCCTTTTCCAGAAAAAATCCTATTAGAAAGACTTTTTTCTTTGTGGCCCTGTGCCAGTGACCAAGTAGGTAATAAATGAAAGCTCACACATCCATATACAGGAAGCTGATCAATCACAGACAAGCAGAGAATAATTGCCTTTCTCAGCAGCTTACTTTGAGGTAGGAAAGGCTACATATTTGTTCCTTGTGTACCCTGGGCAGCAGCTCCTACTTTGCAGTGTTTATAGATCATGCTGTGGCTTGGAATAGGAAAATACCTCCAGTGCTGCATAAAGATTTGTACAATGATAGTTCAGTACTAACTATGTAGACTTCTGTTTTAGAGAGGGTAGAATCAGGGGGCAATTTGCTCTGAGTCTGAGTTTCTTATTACTGTAGGAATTTAACCAATGCCTGAGAGGAAACTGGAATTTTGTAGAGGACAGAAGCCCAACAGCATATCATTTAAGCCATAAACACGCAGTCTGTCTTATTTATTTGAAAGAAGATCCCTATGAATTTCACTTTATAGGGTCTGAGCTCTAAATTCTGCTCTCTTGCAAGCAATGTTTAGCACACATTTAGTCCTTTTGTGGGCTGTGAGATTTCTTTTTTGTATAGCAGGGAATAGGGTATTCAGACTGGTGTATTGGTTAGATACTGCACAGGCTGCCTGCAGTGTCTTACTTCAGCATGTGAAGATAATAAGGAACAGGCAGGAACCTCTGTTAGATTTTGAAGCAGAGGGTGTGGCTTTTGAAAGAGTAGATCTGTAGTCTATCAAATAATCAGACATTGCCTTACAGGGAAGTGTTAATGAAGAGGGTTGTTAAGTTTGGAAGTTAACTAGAGTAAGGGATGTTTTCAAATTTTTAGGCCCCTAAGATCACCTATGTACCTTGAAAGCCTTTTTTTTTTCTTTTTTCCTCTACAGGGGTAAAGAGAAAAAAAATTATTCATTTTCTGCAACTTCCAACTACTAAGGGCAATAGTTTTCAGCCTGGACTGTGGGTTCAATTTGTCTATTTACCAATAATGGGAGATGGCTAATACAAAAAAATGTACCTGATCTTGCAGATTGGAAAATGGTATTTCCCTTGACCACAGGAGACAGCATTTAGGGAGCTAATAGAACTGCCTTGCGTGATCTGCTGACCATGTGTACATGCATGCCTGCATGCAGTGACAGACCAGGTAATATCAAGGGCCTCATGGTTTGTGGGGTCTTGTATCAAAGTGTGTTAACATACAAAATGGCATCAATTTCTGTTGGCAGATGGGCAGTGCCATTTTACTTTATTTCATAAAATGTTATTAATTGAAAATACGGGCCATACTTGTCTGGGAAAAAAATTTCTATAAACAGTAATGGAAATATAAAGGTAACATGCAGCTACTGATGTTACTGTAGAAGGTGAATTCACTGTTCCTTAGAGGTTGTGTTGTGGTAGAGAGCACATATCTTTGGTTCAGCCACGAGAGACTCATGTACTATGGCTTTCTGTAACAGTTTTCACATGGCATGTCTTGTCTGGGAGTGCTGCAATGAGCAAGTGACTACACCTGTGATTTGTATCAGGTGTTGGCAATCTTGAAAACTAGCACTTTGGTACACAGTGTGCTCCTTGCCTCTCAGGATACTGAGTTACTTGGAAGCAAAGTAGTTACTGGGTTTATTGTTGCTGAGGAGCTTGATAGCTTATTCTGTGAAGGCAAAATCAGCGTTGGAGGGAATTCAGCACCACTAATCTTATTTTGTGGTGAGTGCTACTGCTAATCCTACTGTTTAATAAATGAAGCTTTTATTTTTCCAGTGTAAAGTTCAGCTGCTATATTATAGGCATATAGGATATGCCTATAATACAGGTATATCTGATCTATCCTGGTATATCACTACCATATTGGTGTTGTATATTGATAACAGACAATTCACATCATGAGTATATGCTACCTCTGGTATGATTTCCAGCTGCCTAGGGATTAATTTCTTGTAGTTGGAAGTCAGTGTAATTTACTTCCAGGTTGATTGCTGGTTTTGGTTTGGACCTGTTATAATATATGCAGTATTTTCTAAATGCTTGAGTTACAGTTCAGGAATCATGTCAGGTTTATATTTAGATACAGTTCAGTCTATAAGGAATATGTTTTGGTAGTGGTGGTTTTCTTTTACAGTGTGCTTTACAAGCAATGGGAACTACATCTGGAAAGAGCAGAGACTAGGCTAGTGTCTGCATTAGACAAGAGTCCATAAGCTTACGGTATGAATCTCATGCATGTACTGTCTGTGATGGAGCTCTCTGATGGAGCATGCAGAAGAACGTGATTTAAAGTATTTTAGCTGATCTAAAATTTACTAGTATATTCTCTTATTGTATTGGTAGCTGCAGGAAAGCTTTTAAAATGTCTTTCCAGCCTCTGGTTTTCACTCTACTCCATATAGTAAAGAAGGAGGAAAGAAGAGGTGATACTAATTTGTTCCTATGATTTGTTACTCTTTGCATTGCATTTTTGTGTATTCTGTTTCTTCTGTTTACAATTTTCAACTGAAATTTCAAAGAGCTGTGTTATGTCTAAGGTCTGTTACTTCCTAAATTAAGAGCCACAACTCTTGTTGCAGGCTATGCCTTGTATAAAAAGTCAGGGATATAAGATTTCAGCAGCGTATGCTTTCAAAAGACCAGTACTCGAACAAGAACTTTCTCCCTTGACCCCAGGATAAGAGAAGGAACTAAATCCTATTGTGCAAAGTACAAGACTAAATCATAACCTTTTGTTTCTGAAGTTAGCCTGACATAGTCTTGATGGTTGTCGAAGTATTTAATTTTAGACAGACTATACCTTGCAAACTGCACTTGAGGTGTAGATTATCTGTTCTGGTATCCTTGAAAATTGTTTACGGCTTCAGTTTCATGTACTCATTTATGAGATTCTAGCTGACAGCCCCACCCCAGGAAAAAATAGACACAAAGATCTATGCTAAACTTCTTTAAGAGGAAAAATTGTAGTTGAACAGTCAAATCAAGCATACACATCGAAGTGTTTCCCCTGTCTAGGAGATGGCATTAATAATCAACAAAACCTTCAATTAGTATTGACTTCTCTGTCATGAATAAAGTGAAGGAATTGTTTGAAAGAGTTGTCAAGCAGCATAATGCTTGCAGTAAACCGGTTATAATAATGACATTAGTTTAATCTAAAATTAATTTTTTAATCAAAAACAATCTAAAGATAGTCTCAAGTGTTAAATCCTGTCAAGGTGCTGCTTTTCAGAGAAGGATTTCTTTAAAATGTGAAATAACTTGTAGGCTGAGGCCAATATGAAGAGGTTATGATTTAAAAGACAATTATATTCCAGAGCCTTAGCACAGTGCTTCTAGGGTCTGCCTTTATTGTTCTTAGCACTAAGGATTGTTTTTAATTGTCTGAAGTAATAAGGATGTGAACTAAAACTGTTGACCAGATGGAACTTTGTGATTAATTACGGCACTAAAAACACAGCAAAAATGTAAATGAAGGAAAAGAATGTAAATACTGCAGATAAATGCTCAAAAACTTTGAATATGGTTCCAGATTCTAAAGTGAGACAGCCCTGTCTCACTTTTTTTTTTTTTTCCAGTGCAGCAATGCAGAATTTTTATTTGCTCGTTTAGGATTGTTTTATAAGGAGGTATTTCACAGAATCACAGAATGGTATGAGGCTGGAAGGGACCTCTGAAGATCAACTAGTCCAACCCCCCTACCAAAGTAGATCTACCCAAAGCAGGTTGCACAGGAACTTGTCTGGGTGGGTTTTGAATATCTCCAGGGATGGAGACTCCACCACCTCTCTGGGCAGCCTGTTTCAGTGCTATTTACTTCAAAACTGTTTCTACATTCCTTGCCTTCAAATGTATACACCTATACATTGTGTTATCCATTACCCAAGTTGGATTGAGGAATACAGGTTGAAACCCTTATACTGCTGGATATAATGTCTTTACTCTGAGACCTTTTTTATTTGTATAGCTGCACAGCTCTTCTCTTCTCATGGTGCCTGGTACATTTGAAGCAAAATCTGGCTTTATCTTCTGCTTTTTTTTTTTTTTTTTTTAAATGACAACAATATTTGTGGTGTCTGTTTGGGTCCCGTCCTGTGTCCCCCCCTGCCCTACTCTGTACTGTATTTATGCCATACCTACATGTTTTGTAACTTTTCTTACAGTGAAATAAAAAATGTAAACACTGCTTCCTCCCAAGAATGAAAAGAGAAAGGTGGTGCCCTTGAAATTATTCATCCATCTCACAATTTGAATAATACTTATTCCTGTATAATTGCCAAATACTCACATACCAAAGTGGTGGATGAAATATAGAAGACAGTAAGTCCCACTATTTAGTAGATTAGATGGAGGGAGGGATGCTGGTTTTGGTTTTTGTGTGTGGTTTTCTTTTTTTTCCCTGCAGAATGGAAAGGCTCATTGCGTTTGTATCATGGCCATGATTTCTTCATGGACCTGGTAAAGGTCATTAGTGTGTTAGTCACAGGCATTAATCGAGAGCTTGTAAACAAGAGTCATATTGTGACAACCTGGAGAAATGAGAACCTTTTGGTGCAAAACAGGGCAGAATACACAGAAGCAGCACAAATGCATTTCCTGTTTTGTTACTTGTGTATCTATTGTCCTAATGGAAAGGAGAGCTAACAAGTTGAAGCAAGTATTTCATCTTGGGTAGTTTATTCTGTCCTTGGGCTTTCTGTGGCACCATCAGTTCATGCTGACTAGTGTGAGCTGTAGTCTACCAGTAACGGCAGCCCACTTCACATGGGCTGCTGACTAACCAGAATCTTTTTTATTTTGTTTTGAGCTTGGGACTTAGTTGCTTGTGGGATCACTTGTCCTAATTGAAGACTCTTGGAGTGGTGTTCTGTACGTATTATATCACAGAGCTTCTGTTTTCCAATTTATTCTTTAGAAAAACTATGAATAATTGTGCAGCCTTCTGGACAACAGCTGAATGCCAGTGTATAAAATACATTGACAGTGGAATACCTTTCTTACTATTATTTTAAAGGTAAGGAAAAGAATTAAGTGCTGTGTTTTGGGCATTTTTCATATCAAATTTGCCCCTTAAACTTCCATTTATGGAAGTAAAATTCTTTCTGTAGAAACACTTATTAACCAATCAATCAGTAACTGCTTTGGGACTGAGGTGCTTCAGTATCTGATTAGTAAATTGCAGTCTGAAGCCAGAATGTAAGAGGTGTTGGGTGCTTTGCACATATTGAGGCAATGGCTCGTTAAGTTTTAATAAACTGGATAATATTTGAAGTTTATATTTCCTCCTTGCCTTGTCCAGTATAGCGGCATCTGGAAGGAATTCAGTACAAGGCAGCAGCAGCACGGTATACTTTGTGTCAGAAAGCTGGATCTACAGGCCATGTTGAAATAAAACTGTAGGGATTTATCCCAAAACTGCTGCTAAAGCAAAACCAAAA
>VXBJ01000739.1:469107-491171 GCA_013400055.1 Nycticryphes semicollaris | reverse complement strand
TTTTTGTTTTTTTTTTCATGTGGTTGGACTCGATGATCTCAAAGGTCCCTTCCAACCACTAAGATTCTGTGATTCTGTGATTCTGTAAAAGAATTTGTGTTAGGTAATTGCAATAATGCTTTTGCTAAAGGGACTTTAGAGACCAACCTTTCTAGCTTTGCCATATGCCCTTACTCTCTTTCCTTTCAAAGTATTAGCATTTATCGTGTGGTAATACAGCTTCCTATCTACTCTAGTAGTAGTTTCTCTCTCCTGATATTCACTGTAGTGGCCTAAGTAGTGGTAATGGCATATGAATGCATTGCTGGCTTTTGTTCTAACAATACTTTTAATCTTTTCTCTTTTAATCTTTTTCTGATGGTGTATAGATTAAGGCAATAAATAAGGGATTGCATAGGAAGCCTTTTTTTAAATCAGGTTAGCATCAGTATAAGAAGTGATACTCTACTGAGTCACTAGACAACTGATATATTTTTAATGAATGTGCAGAAGAACTTTTCTGCTAGAGCAGGCATGCAGTAGCAACTGTGTATTGGAAGGCTAGGTGATGTACCTGGCCTCAACAGCACGCTTTGGATTACTGCTTCCCATGTTTCTGAGATGGAGATTCAGTGAGATGCTATTTTGAATAGATATGCAGCTGCCTTATGCATGGATGAAAGAAACACATCTGTCTGTCAAGAGACTTTATTTTTCCAATTATGATCTGCTATCTCATGGTACTGAGATGGAACTTCTAGTTCAGGGAGCATTTTTTTGCTGCTGTATAAGTCATGCAAAACTTTCTCATCCTTTCAGGTCCTAAGAGGGAGAAGTTTAACTTCCTCTTGGACTTCTCTTCCCCAAAGCTTGTTGGTTGTTTTCTTACAATGTTCTGAAATGTGGAATTTAGTGTTAATTGCAAAAAACACCACACAAAACAAATGGACAGAAATAAAACTGAATATTGCTACAGCCACAGTTTCGGTGGTTGGAAAACAAAGGGCTATGCTCTGAAATACACAGGTCCTGACGTGCTGTATCGTAAGTGTGTGTATATAGTGTTTGGTAATGCAAAGTGGCTTATAACCTCAATGAAAATGGCTAAACTACCTTTCATGATAGTTTCTGTGTGAATTTGAATGTCTTGCTTGTGGTCATGTTTACTTAGTCCTTCCCAATCACTAACTGCCTCCCAGTTTCCAGCTTTTAAATTTTAAAATCCATTTTTATTGTTATACACAGAATGCAAAGGCATACATTTCGTCAGGATGACTTTACCTTAAGGAGAAGAAAGAATGAGAAAATTTCTGGGAAAAACATAGTGTATCTCCTAACCTCTTCAGAACTGAACACAAGATGAATTTGTTGTTTCTTTGTAGCAGAGTGCATGAAAGATCTGCAAATGCATGGCAGGAGCATAGTAAATAAGCAGAACATTGTGAATCTATCTTTCAAAGGCCATGGAATAGCGTAAATACTATTTAAAATTGCGGTTGATATAAAACATTTGCAGTTGGATCATGTATGGAGTAATTACTTTTGACAAGTTAATTTTGCAAGTGTCCAATTAAGCTATTCATTCATAGTTTCTCTCTTCAGAGTGTGGTTGTATTCACTTAGATGTTGGGGCTTGATTTTTCTATTATGCATTGAAGTATGGATCTAGATCCGTGTGATATGAATTCATTGAAAGGGCATTCTTAGCCTTGAAAGTTTGAACCCCCTAATCTAGATCACAAGACTGTCTTTTATCAAAAGTAGTGTGAGATTGGGATTTGACTCATTTTAAATAACAATCGAAAAATTAAATATAAGGGTGTGGTTTCTCATGAATCCACTAGACTCCCAGAGCTGAAACTTTAAATGGAATACCAAATATCAAAATGTAACTTGGTATTAGAAAATACAGAATCGCCAATTCTGTATAAATGTTATAAAGTTAAATATGAAGAGAATATGGAGTATTGAATCTTTGAGATCCCAGGATGGCACTAGGTATTTTCAATTGATAATGGGAGCTGTTGATTCACTACAGTCGATAGAAGTGCAAATAAACAAAATCAGGAGCATACTGTGATTATTCAAAAGGTTCAAGGGCATCTGTAACCTGCTTCAGTCAGGTGTTTGGTTTTTCGAATGAACTAATAATATGCATTAAAGATGGACTTGGGTCTCTACAAGCTTTTAAAAAAGAACTTTAAAAAATTAGTATCCAGTGCTTATCCTCTGAGTGAGCAGAGCTGGATTAGGGAACTGCCACACAATTAATCAAGCCTAGTGATTATACCAGACTGAAAACTGCAGGGACCAAACTTACTAGGCCCTGGGCAGGCAATTTACATGATCTGCCCTGGCATTAGTGAGGTGAATTCAACAAGATGTATGATAGTGATGGTAGCCAGTGTTTCCTCTCTGTCATCTATCCTGTCTTTTTCACTCACACAGAAATGTCTCTAGTGGTAAAGGAACCGGGGCAAAACATAGCTGAACCTTTATGGTTCTCTGCTGCTGACACAGAAGTTTGCAGGTTGCTGTTCTAAATTCCCCTGAAGAAAGAGAGTGAGAAAAGCATGTTCATCACAGACATGGCAAAACCTAGATTAATTTTTTGGGATTTTTTTTTTTTTTTTTTTTTTGTGTCTTCCTTCTTGCAAGCCTGTTGCCCCAACTTGAGAGAGACATTGATTTAGCAGCCCTATCCCCCTTCCTACTGCTTAAATTGACATTGGCACTCACACAGACACAGGTACCTACATGGCTCTTTCTAGTCAAGACTTAAGTATTCATGAATTCTTTCAATTCCTTTGTCTGCTTTGGAACTTCAGCTATAAATGGATCTCGACAGCACGTTTCACACAGGGATCTAGTTATCAGGCTATGTCATCCCACATACATGGTTGGATTAATTGCATATCTATTCTGCAACTATTACATTGATACCTGTCTGAACACAGCAAAAACTTAGCTTTCCTTTGCATGGCTGTAATTAATTGAGTGAAGGGCCAGGCCAGAAAAGCATGCACTGGGAAACATAATCAGAAGATTTGAATGTAACTGGGATTTCTTGGATTGAAAGGTAAGCCCACCAAGTTCATTGGTGCCATCCAGCAATGCGGCCTGTAAGCAGCAGTGATTCTTCTTCCCAGGCTCTATGTAGCTTGACTTTCTCAGAAGCTCTGCAGTCTGGAGATCTTCCACTCTAACTTACCAAGTGGCTCACAGTGCCAGGAAACCTTAAGCCTTTGGGGTTTATGTTCATCTCGCACACTGGTATTTAACTACCATTAACCTAGGCTTCCTAAACATGGCTTGTCTAATGCTAGTTATCTACCTACTTATTAAAGCAAAAAAATCTGACCTTCAGCATTTGTCTGCTGAGCAATAGCTCTGAGATTAATTTTGTAAGAGATGGCTAAAAATCACTTTATGTATTGGCTTTCATTTCCAGCTGTGGAATTATCTAGAGGATAATAGTAATATAAATCTTCCATCCAGATTTTACAGCATTGTTTCTACTTTTTTCAGCACAGTTACAGTAGGTCTGGGTTCAGGTTCACATTGTTCTCTTTCACGTTGTTGCTTGTATGTGAGAAAATAGTTGCAAAAAGCACAGTGTTCCAGGGTACACCTCCTGTGGCCTCTGTTTTGGTGCAGATAATGTGATAACTGTGGCCCAATAATTCAAATGCATACCAGTTTTAGTATAGTTACCCTTAGCTGAGGCAAGAAAGCTTCCCTTAACTCTATTCCAAGGACAGCAAAGCAGCAAACAAACGGAACTGTTGTGCCCCAAGTTTCAGTGTTAATAGCATTAATGATGCAAAAGAAATATCTTTTGGGGGGCCTTGAAAAGAGCATTAAACCTGTAAGGGTTTTCCAGGTAGAAAAGCATGTTTAGATAGTACAGTCTTAAGAAGCTTGTCCCAAAGTTGGTGTGAGGGAACTGAAAATATGGCAATGTTTCAGTTGAAGAAATAAAGCAATTAGTGTTCCTCTGAGTGTTTGCAATGCAGGATTTCAGACAAACCAGATAAGTACCATTGCATTAAAATGTAATTTAAAACCACCCTGATGCTCTTCGAAGTTATAATGGAAGCCAAATTGCTTCTTAGCAGCCCTATACGTTTGCAAAGTGTAGGTGTGGCTGAATGTTTTCTTCCCATAATCAGTGGTGGCAAACAGGATTGTGGTGTGGTTGAAGCTTGGTTTTTTGTCAGTGCTAGTTTACATCAAACTGTGGTGTAATGACAACAGTGTCATTACAGCCACGTAAAATAAATGTAGTCTAAGCTGGAATCCAGGCCAGAAAGTCTGTTTGTTGGGTAGATGATTTTATGAATGGGCTGCACCTGCACTGCTGCCTATTAGCAAACTGGTGAATGCAGTGCCTGATGTTCTTATGGCTGGGGCTGAGTTCTGCTTGGGCTACTGACTTGCCACAGCAATTATTACAGGTGTAATGCAGTAATTGTGTATTGCATACTGGCAATGAGTGAGTTGTGTATTTGTTGCTGATGTCTAGATTCAAAGGTGTTGTAACCTTCAGTTTCAGAGTTTGTTCACATATTTCATAAATGCATCATTAGTAAAATTTAGTACTCTCCTTGTACTTCCTATCTTATGTCACCGCACTAGTATTTAATTAATCTTCATTTCATTAGCTATATATTCATTAGTGTAGGCAAACACTTGGGGCTGGATTCATTGTCCATGTAATGGGTGGTACAATGATTTAAATGCGGGAAAATTGCTCTCTAGAGTATTTAAGTGAGAGGGGAGTCTAATTTACATATTAGGACAATTCAGGGCTAGCCAAACGGTGGCTGACAAACCATTCAATTAGATTGGAATGGAAATGGAGGGAAAATGTACTCAGCAGAGGAAATGTGGCTTTTTGAAAAGTGTATATGGGCCTTTAGGGAAGTCCTTTATAAAATGGGAAGCAAGTACCCTACCTATTTTTCCCTTCTTATGCAAGAGTCTCTATTACAGCAAGATGGGCATTGTCACCTCCGCTACCAGATCTTGGGGACAGGCAACATTCACTGTATCTGCTGTTTTCTCCACCTGTAGGCCAGATGTAAACACCATCTCTCCTGCTCTGCAGAGAATGAGGCCTGTGTCTGTGCTTTGGTGTATCGGCACAAGCTATGACAGAGTGTAGGTTTATGTGCTGGACCAGGAGGAGAGCTGGCTGAAATGCAGTCATGGTTTTGCCATTTAGAATCCCAGTTGTGCTGGTTCTACATTTGCTTCAGCAGTAGAACGAGCTATTCACATACACTGTGCCTTGGTGTAGGTATGTGAAACTAGTTGCACGCTTATCCTTTCAGTTCAGTGAGATGGAGGTGTAAGTTACTACTCCTTATGAATATGGTGTTTGACTCTATCCTTCACAAAAGTAGATGAAGTTCCAGATGCTAATAACACTATTTGTGTTGAATTGTTACCTCATTCTACAATTAATCTAAGGATGGAGGAAAAAATACTTTGGGTCAAACCCTTCAGTCTTTTCTAACCAGGGAAATTCCTTGACTGCAGAAGTAGTCTTGCAAACTTTCATATTAGCAGGGACTATTCACTCAACTGGACAAGTATATCTTAAAATATTTTTTTTAAAAAACTTATGTAGCAAAATTTTAAGATAAAATAAGCATAAGTAGCAATCCAACTATAATATTGATTAATCTGCCATGTTTGTCCTGTATAGTTGCAACTACTTTTACAGTTGTAACTGTTTTTCAATATTCATCCTGCTGGAGGCTGTAGGCATCCTGTTGGTTGCCAGTTCTTACTAGAAGATAATGAAGCTAAGAGGTTAATCAGTACAGTGGAGCAACAACTTTTTTTATAAAGAGAAAGACTCCCAGAGACTTCTTGCTAGCATGCAATGCTTCAAATAATTCTGTTCTTTTATTACTGAAGTATTTTTCCCATCTGCCCCCATGCTTATTAATGTTACTGTGCTCCCCATTAATAACCCTTTTCATTAACTCCCTCTTTTTTACCACCACGTCCTTCCACAAATAAATACTGGAGTTGCTAAATCATGTGTAAGGGAAGAAAAAAATTCTTAAACACTGTGAGAAATGAGTCAGGTTATCTGTTTGGTGTGCTGTGATTTGACAAGTGAACACAGAGAAGAAGGATAGAGCAGGCAAATATTGCAGTGTTCTTGCTTTGTCACTTTTGAATTTTCTCTTTCTTAATTTCCTTTATTTCAATTCCTAAACACAATTAATAGGTGCATGTATGTGTCAGGTGCAAGATGATGTGTGTGTCTTCCTAGAATTTACATAGCTTGTCAGATTTTTTTGAAAGAGAGAAATGAAGTACAGTACACTGGAGAAGGTGACAGCTTTGATGTATTGCTTCTTAGCTGCAGAAATGCATACCTTTGGTTTAGCAAGAATATTCTCAGGCCTCTACCAACCCTCAAGAATTCTTACAGCGGATTGTACTTCTTAAGTTATTACTTTATTCTTTAGATACCTGAATTTCTGAGGGGAAAAGAGTAATTTATTATAAGAACTTTATCCAACAGAATTGGCTTTTTTAAAAACTAATATTAAGCATTGGTTTTGAGTCTTCAAACCTAGCAGTTCTGCTTGCAACAGCTTTCAGTACGTGAATGAATACTTCTACTTTCTGACCTAGGATAGTACGAATGTGCTAAAATGATTAACAGTTGCATGCTATAAAACACTTTGAAAAGGAAGAGATTATGCAAAGAATAAGGAAATACACTTGGATCACAAGAAGTATTTGTGTCTGGGCTTGTACTCTGGTGGTGTTCCTGACAGATGTCTGTCTAACCTGTTCTCGAGGACTACTGACAATAGATATTTCCTACCTAACAGGCAACTTATTTCAGTCCTTCACTATCTTTACTAATGCAAAACTATTTTTAATATTTACTACAAATCTTCTTTTTGTTGCGATTAAGACTACTACTTTGTGTTCTATCCACAGTGAATGGGTAGAAGAAACAAATCCCTTCTTTTTGCACCAGTCCTTTGTAACCCAGTAAGACCCTACTAGTATGTTTCCTTTTGATCTCTTGCAACTAAATAGTCCTCTGTCCGTCTTTCCCATATCTGATATTTTTTAGATCTCTGCTCATCTCTTCTGAATTCTGTGTTGTTTTTCCTGAAATGTCATGTCTATACGTGATTCCATAGTTTAGCTACTGTGTTACTTGTGCTAAATAGGGTTACTTCATTTATATTTCAGCTTCTATTTATGCCTACTAATTGCACATCTACTTTTCTTATTGTATGGTACTAAAAGAAGCTTAAAAATATTTAATTCGTATTTGTAATCCAGTGCTACCACCAGATTCTTCCAACAGAACTGGTACCTAGCAAACAGCTCTCCACTGTGTGCTTTCAGTGGTTATTTATTCCTAAGTGTACAAACCTGTGACATGAACACTTCCCAATTACTATTAGAAGTTACGTAGTTTTCCTTAATGCACTAATTGTTCTTCTTGAGAGAAGGCAGGTTGTATCCACTTTGCTGTAAGAGAAATGATTGCAATACAGAAATAATTTTTCTGATGGTAATTGAAAAAAATTAGGTGGTGAGTCAGTCTTCTCTAGGGGAGTTTTGTGGGATTTAATGCTATTGTAGTCCATTTGATTTCTCGGTAGCACATTAAGATTTCTTTTTTGAGTAGTGTATTTTTTCTTTTTTTTTTTTCCCCCCTTACTCTGAAATTGTTGGAAGAGAAGACTTGTTTTGAAAAAGCTGTCTCTGCAAACTTCCAAGGGTCTTGCAGTCAGAAGTGATGATTGCAAAACTTCCACGATGTGGAGCAACCACAGTATGGCCTATCAGATCTAAAAATTGTGTTAGAATTTTAGAGCCTATAGAATTTTAGGGTTGTGATAATCTCTTAAGTTAATTTTTCTGCCTTTTCATTTCCATAACATTCCCTTATAGGGCTGAAATATGAGTGTAGTTTCGGGAGACAATCAATCCTTTGTATGGAAAACAACAAAGAGATGGAAATGATAAGCAAAGAGGACCCTAATAGACTAGAGTTTGTGCCAGAAAGCAAGCTCTACCCATCTGGTTGGGGCACTTGAACTGCATAAAATAGAGAGATTGTAAGACCTCCTCTGCCCATAATTCTTGAGAAATCATCACAGTGCAGCCTAGTAAGCATAGTTGACTAGGTGGAAGTAATACGGCCTCCTCCCAGATGATAGCATGTGTAGACTTCCTTCAGTGGGTTAACTTCACAAGGAGAAAGAAGAGCAGCGAGTCTTTAATGTCCAAAGCAGGGAATTATAATTAAAAATCCAAAATACAACATCAACAAAAACTAGAGAAGAAAGACTGAAGTGGTGCCAGTTGTCACAGGCGTCCACAACTTAAAATTCTTTTTCCTTTCTCAATAACTTGGGTATTTCCATCAGTGTCTTTTGTCAATAAAAAAGCTGTTATTTTGAGACCTCCATAGGGACTTAGATGTGTGACATCTTGACTGTCACTGTCCAGCTGATCCCCAGATCAGAGATGCTGATGCAGGCTCATGAGACTATGATGTGGATTATTAATATTTACTTCTGCTATTACTATTGTGATACCATGGACTTCATGAAAAAGAACTAGAGCTATTGTGAAATTCGGTGTCTGATTTGCATACATTGTTTCATAATTGCAGCAATAAAGATTGAGGTGAGATGCAATAAATTGCCCTAGTGATGATTTTTAAAGCACCATCTGTGGCCTGATACTTCTGGGTCTTTAAAAGTGGTGCTCGGAAATCTGTGATGTGGCTTACAGGTGGCTCACTCAGTATTTGCCTGCTAATCAGCTGTAGCCTGTGTTGGTGGGGATACCTCCACAATGAAAAACAATGGTACTTAGTGTTGGTTTTGGAGCAGAAGCACTCCCCACAGGCTGTAGCATAGGGGTTTATTTTGATTGACAAATTTCCCACAAGACCAGGTTTCCTGAAAAGGGTGAACAATAAACCAAATGCTCATTATTGGTCTTCATGTATTTGAACACAACAGAGCAATCTTTCATAATTGATTCAATTCCACTAAGTAGCATATGATGATGATGTTATTTTAGGTGCATTGTACAGGGAAAATGGTAGGAAGAAAAACACTCCAGTGTCATGTCCTTATTTAGTGACCTTCAAAGCTAAAGAATATGAGTTACTGAATCTTAATCCAAAGAAAACAAAAATAGAAAACAAACAAAAAGAATGCCCCGTTCCACCCAACACCCCAAACAACCAACCCCCCCAACACTCAGTCCTTAAGAGTAGATCCTGGATCCCTTGAAGACATTAATCTAAGCTGATGTCAAGGAATCCATATTGAATTTTTATACCTTTCACATCTCAACTCCTTCTGTTAGCTTTCATTCCTTCATTGGCACAAAATCAGCATAAATGATATTGCATATACTGTGGTCGTTTTAAAACCAGAAACTTATAGGGTGGTAGCAGAGTAGAGGGAGAAATAAGTTCCTATCCCTGGGAATTTTAAAGTGATGCTAGCATTTAACCAGTAATCTTTAAAGGGGACAGTTTGGGAAGAGTTTTTCAGTTGGTGATTGTCCTTACTGTGGTAGTGAGAAGTATCAACAAGAAGTGTATGTTATGCCATCAGCTAAACCTTCCAGCTCCTTAAATTAGCAGGTGTTCCCACAGGAAGCCTACCAATAGGAAGGTAGATAATACTTCACAGGGAAAGCAAACTTAAAATGATAATTTTACTGCATTGCTGTACAGGGGTAGTACTTATGTGTCAGTCAAACTGGCATCCTGTTGTACTTAATTCCATGTAAAATAACGCATTGAAGTGCCATGATGAAAACTGTAGTTAAAGCACAAGGGGCATGGTGTGGCTGGAGTAGAACTTGCAAATAATGTGTGTTATGCTCTGGCACATGACTATCTTATCCCTGGTAGTCCCAGATCTCTGTGTTCAGCTCTGGGGCCACCAACATAAGAAGGACATGGACCTGTTGGATTGAGTCCAGAGGAGGGCCACAAAGATGACCAGAGGGCTGGGGCACCTCTCCTATGAAGGCAGGCTGAGAGAGCTGGGGTTGTTCAGCCTGGAGAAGAGAAGGCTCCAGGGTAGAGCAGCTTTCCAGTACTTAAAGTGGGCCTATAGGAGAGATGGGGAGGTACTTTTTATCAGGGAGTGTAGCCAAGGGTAGATTTAGAGTAGATATTAGGAAGAAATTCACTACTGTGAGGGCATGAGATGCTGGAACAAATTGCCCAGAGAAGTTGTTGGTGCCCCATCCCTGAAAGCATTCAAGGCCAGGCTAGATGGGGCTTTGAGCAACCTGGTCTAGTGGAAGGTGTCCCTGCCTGTGGCAGGGGCTTGGAACTAGATGATCTTTAAGGGCCCTTCCAACCCAAATCATTCTGTGCTTCTATGGTCTCAGTATTTTACAATTTTGGCATTTGCCATGGCTTTCATTTAGAAGAGCGATACTTTCTTCTGTTGCTGTCTCACCCATCCTGCTGGGCACTTACTAGTGTGTAGTATGAGTAACACAAACATATTTCTATTGTATGTTAATGAGATGGAATTTTATAGCACTAAACAAAAGGACTATTGGTATGAGCTTTGAGAAAATTGTTTCCAGTTTAGCTAGATTTTCTTATTTTTAAGGAAAATGGTTGGTTGGTTGTGGGTTTTTTTTTTTAACAACAACAAAAAAAACCCCAAAACCAACAACCAAACCCAAAACTCTTATAGGCCCAGAGCCTATCACTGACCTGTTGAAAACTGTACTTTTTAAGATGCTTCATTAATGCTAGTTAGAATTCATGTTGTATAGAGCTGGTCAGCTAGAACTTGGTTACTGACTGTAGTCTTCCCCCCTGCCCCATGTGCCTTAAGATAGTGAATGAGATTAACATATGGGCAGGTCCAGAGAGGACAGTAAATTCTGAGACCTATAAAAGGAAGGATTCTTAATAGAAGGTATTTGTTCACCTGTATAACTGGAACTCTGTTGTACTGTTTGCAGTGCATTTCCGTCACCCACAAAAGCTAAATCCCTATAACTCTTATTTGAAAAATATTTTGGATTCCAGAGCTTTCTGTCCTCAAGTTACATTTTAACTTGTTTATGCTAAAGCTTGATTCAGTAGTTCTTGAAATTATTGTGCTGTTAAAAAGGGTGGATGAGATTGAAGTCTATAATAAAAACTGGTGGGAAAGTTTAAGGACTTGCAGAAGTAGGGTGAAATGTTGTTGTGGTTTAAGCCCAGCTGGTGATTAAACACCATGCAGCCTTTGCTCAGTCCTTCTTCCACCCTGGTGGGATGAGGAGGAGAATAAGAAAAAAAAAAGATAAAAGTATTGGGTTGAGGTAAAGACAATTTAATTGGACAGCAAAGGAAGAGAAAATAATAATAATTTTATTAAGACTTTATATACCATATAAATATATGGTACAATTTCTATACCAAGCATGTTTTCATATGGTATGGAATATCTTTTTGGCCAGTTTGGGTCAGCTGTCCTGGCCATGCTCCCTCCCAGTTCTTTGTGCACCTTGTCACTGACAGCGAATGGGAAGCTGAAAAGTCCTTGACTTAGTATAAGCACTATGTAGCAACAACTAAAACGTGTGTTATCAACTTTATTCTCATACTAAATCTAAACTACAGCACTGTACCAGCTACTGGGAAGAAAATTAACTCCATCCCAGCTGAAACCAGGACAAATGTCTTACAGAAATCTTTATTACCGATAACCTTAGTTCCTTGCAGAACAGAAACTGTGGAAAATAGCATTAAATCCTACAATGATAAGCCGTAATTCCCGAAGATTCTGTATTGTATAATAACTTGTCTTTCATCTTAAGAAGTGTTTTAGCTTTTTTCAAGTGTTTTTGCGGTGCTTCATTTCATGTCTTTTGCTACAGGCTTGAGCCAAAACCCTTTACAGTCAATGAGAAGATAATATTTCACCTTTACATCAATCGGCTTTGGATCCGATACTATGAGTCATGAAGCTCTGTGGAGTTCTTACTGCACTTGACTGATAATACAATGGCCGTTCAAATAACTAAGAACTTAAACAGATTTTGAAAAATGAAACTCTTAGCTTGCACACAGTAGAAAACAAATTTGGAATTTTTTGATGTTTTGCCTTTCTTTTGTTCTTTGGGTATCATTTGTACCTTTATGGATAATGCAAATGTACTATCAGGCAACACTTAAACTTCAGTACCTATCTGTGTTATTTTATGTGAAGATTAAATCCTTAGCTCACTTGCCTGTGCTTGTTTTCAATTGTAGCCTTTTTAACACTCTATAACTCAAGTAAATGAAATAGAAACGGGGAAGGAAAAGCAGAAGACTTGAAAATGCTCAAATGTAAAAGGCTTTTCTTTAGACTGATACTGCCACGAGCAGGAAAAGCTATGTTTTGTGAACAGGTTCTTTCTCAGACACCTTCATAGCGCTTGTTTCCTGTGCCTCAAAGTGTTCTGACATCCAATGTGCTCATGAGAAAGAAACTATGGAATGTTGCTCGCCCTCAGATCAAGTTTCAGGACACTAAACGACCTGGTTTTATATGCAAAGGGTGTATGAATGAAATCCGGGTTGTGGCAACGTTCTTAATAACTTCAGCAAGAATTTGTTGATTTGTGGCTTCCATGGCAGGATTGCTTCCTGGATTGCTGTTTCGTTTGTTCATATTTTCTCTTGTACTATCAGTGGTGATGAAAGCTGGGGAGATAATATGTGCCACCACTCTACTGTCTGTGTCTGGGGATTTTTTTCCCTTTTGTTTTTTCTTTTTTACCATTTATTAAATTTAGTTTTTAGTAGATAGTCTAGTAGATGGGACGTCAGGCTTTTATTCTCATGTCAATCCTTTTGCTTCTAAGTGTTTCAAGCTCACATCATCTAGTTCTTCAGCAGCCAACGTGAAATACAGTGCTGATAACAGTAATATTTATAAAGGATACATTGGGTCACTGACCATCACTGCATCTGGCACAGAGGATAGGCCTGAAGAGAACAGGAAGGGGAAGCTCCTCTACATTCTTACTTTTACTGGAGAGCTGATGTGATCTGCTTTCCTGCAATATCTTGTCTACGCCCTTACTCTATGCATAAATTCAGCTTTCACAGTTTTTAATCTGTACCCTTCAAGTTCAGAACAAATTATGCTGGAACTACTAATTTTGGAATGCAAAAGGTTTATGCTCTGTAAGGCTTTTCATGCTGGGATCTGCAGTGTATTTGTATCTACTTTAGCAGACACCTACAAAGCTTGAGGAGAACAGAAATCCCCCCATATATGATACAATCCAACAACTGCATTGTGATTATATCCATTACATGTAATGTATGCCTGCTCATACACACCTCACACCTTGCATGTTCTGGCTGTTCCCCTTCTAAGCCACTGTATAATGCTTGTACAAAGCTATTCTTTGGTGCCCTTAAGAATAAACTAAGTGCAGCTTGCTTGTTTGAATGAGAAAGTGGTATTTCAACCTTTCTTAGGGCTTTCTGCCATGCAATGTGAAAGTTTATTTTGACCAGTTCCTTAGAAATAAGCAGAGACGGTGTTCTGGATGGGTAATTGTTAAGATGAGTTTACAGTAGTGATCACAGAAACATTTCTAAACTGAACGACACCAACTAACTGGAAGAACAAAGTTTCTTTTTCTGAATGCTGTATTAATTTGAGGGAAGGCATTGAACTTTCTTTTGTTCCTTTGTTTGATGTAGAAAAGGAGCCTGTTGTTCCAAAAGTTGCTTTGTTTTACTAGGAGGGAAGTTGAGTAGGAGAGATGCTAAAGTTTCTGCCTGTGTTAGAATTTCATGACAGTATGTAAGCAGTTATATCTCTCCTTAGCTGTCAGTATCTCAGAGTCTTCTACTTTGATTAGATCCATGACTAAAAAAATTACCATAATCCACTGACAGGCATGAAAAAAGCCATAATAAGACTGATAACAATGTGTCAGTTAAGAGGCTATTATATTTTACTGCCTTACTACAGCAGACTAAAAATCCATTCAAATTTACCATTGATATAACTAAAGCCTTTTAAAAATCTGCCATCTGCCCTAGTCTTAATAATACTTATTATGCCAATGGCAGAAAAAACTAAAATATGCATCTGTTTACATGAACATTTAGATGTTGACAGTTCTACTTCAGGCATACAGAGTGCCTACAAATAGAGGGCCTTGAGTTTTTCTGTCGGTAAGCGGGAAACCTACAGATCTGGGCTAGAAGGGAAGCAGGGAATGAAGAGTAAGACTTTGATACATTACGCAATGACAGCTCAGGCCCGCAAAGCGTTTGGTTTTTTTGTGGCAACTTAACAGGATATTAGATATCCAGAAAGGGAGACACGTGCTCTACTTCAATCTCTACTCCTCTTTCCTGTCATCCCCTACACAAAAAAGTTTTTAGGGTAAGTCAGTACAAGGTTTTGGAGACCTTATGCAGATGGAGCTTTTACTGCAACTTTAAAAAAAAAAAAAAAAAAAACCCAAACAAAAAAACAACTTGGTATTTCAATTGGAGATATTTTACCTGGCTGATAGATAAAACAGGACAAATTTCAGTGTTGACAAAAAAGTTGGTGGCGTTAGCCATCTGCAGTTTAGGCACAACCAGGAAATGTATTGATCCTCTGGCATTAGTTGAGCAGCTCTAGGACACAAATTTGCAATGTGCTTTTCCTGATGTCCAGTTGGAACCTCCAAAGCTGCAGACTCTGATCAAGACGCCTTGTAATGTCATCTGCTATTGCCAAGAAGACTGTGGCTTCATGAGCATTGTATCCCTTCTCTCAACCCTTAGTCTCTTCATTGAGCTACACAAACCTAGCTCCCTCGGTTGCTCTTATAAATCATGTTCTCTAGGCTGTGCCCATCTTGGTGACCCTTCTCTGGATATTCTTAAATTTTCCATATCCACCTGGAACTGGGCACAGTTTCCTGTTGCTTTGCCAGCTCCCTGTAGAGGGGGACAATAACTCCCCTTGATTTGCTGGCTGTGCTTCTGATTCAGTCAAGTACTCAGTTTGCCTTGGTCATTATGAGATGAGTGAATGTTTGTAGCTTGTGTTCAGCTTGGTGTCTGCTCTATCTCACAAATTCTTTTCAATAAGGCTGAAACTCATCTAGCTGTGCCTGAGTTTATTCCACCCCAGGTGCAAAACTTTGCATTAGTCTGGATTCTCCTTGTTGTTGCTCAACTGTTACTGAACAATATGAGCCTCAGTATCAATCCCTGGTGTGTTTCTCACTTTTGACTGCCAACCATTGAGCACTCAGTACTCAGCAGTACTTTTCCAGCCCAGCAGGGGCTAATGGAAACAGTTCCAATATTGACAAGCAAGAGTGTATTATCTGTAGGCTTTGGTTTGTTTTGGTGAAGTTTTTGCACTTTCCCTGCAGTGGTTACTATGTTTTCTTGTCAGACAAGAGCTTGCAGTCTGTTAGTTAAGGTTCTACATTTTTGGTGTTTTTAATGCACACGTATGTGTGCATGCAGAGTGATAGTGAGACTCACATAGACAAAGAAATAGAGATCAACAACTGACATTCCCTTTGCTAAGTGTTGTCATGGCTTTTATGTAGTACGCAGAATGAGCTGAATTATTTTCTTGGATTCCTGAATCT
This sequence comes from Nycticryphes semicollaris, assembly GCA_013400055.1. Classification (NCBI taxonomy): domain Eukaryota; kingdom Metazoa; phylum Chordata; class Aves; order Charadriiformes; family Rostratulidae; genus Nycticryphes; species Nycticryphes semicollaris. The sequence goes on along the minus strand of VXBJ01000739.1, from coordinate 475,538 downwards.
TTATCCTGTCCTCTCAAAACCATCCTAATTCATATCCATAATCTCTAAAAGATTCACTCTTAGGCCTCTGTCTCTCAGGAACTCATCTTTTGAACATCTGATTTCTGAATACTGGATGCTGATAAGATACAGAAGTATTCTACAGCTTCCCTGATGAAACTAAAATTTTTGCCTGTCTACTGTCTGCTTGGGCCTGTTTGTGCACCCGCTGAAGCTCAATATAGCTGAAAGACAAGCCTTAGTCTTCCCTCCCAGCCATCCTCATACCTTTGTCTTGTATCCCTTGATTATGCCAACAACCTTTCTCTTAGCCTGGGGAATGCAGTTTTGAGCCACTTGTGTCAATGATAATTGCTGCTCTAAAGATCATTTCCTTAGCTCTCTGTTTGACCTCTGTCACTTCTTTCCCTGACTTGATCAAGTACCTCCATCTAACCTGTCATATTAAATGTAAGATGTTTGTCTTCTCTTTTCAAGGTTCTCTATTCTCTCCCACCTATCGCGTCTCCTGCATTATTAGAACACCTATTTGTGCCTTCAGTTGCCAATTACCAAACTTAAAAACTTTTGACACTTTTAATTTTGTGATATATTTCATAAACAAATGCAGAGCTGTAAATGATCCTCCTTCAAACACCATCTAAAAATGTCTTTATTTGTGGTGCTTACAGAAGTTTACCATCAGGTAAGCAGCTGTGTTATGCCGAGACCCACCGTTCTTCATACTGACCAATGTTATCCTAATGTTTCTTTGCATTTTCCCATTTTGCCATCTGCTGACTCTTTTTTTTTAAGTTGTGGTAGTGGATTTTTCCTTCTTCATTTTTGTTGTGTTGGAGAGAGTGGCATGAGTTGCACAGGCACCATGGTAACACTATAAGGGACAATATTTATGACTATGGCTTTCTTTTCCATCCATAAGTCGCCACTTTACATACTGTGTTTGCAAACCTCCCAGACAACAGAGAACTTCTCTTCTAGAAAAGAAGTTAAATCTACCTGACTGATGTTTTTTCTCACTTAGCTTTCTAGTTGTAAATTCAGAGGTAGAGCAGAGAAGTGTCATGTGCTCAACATGTGATCCTCGGTCTCATCAGAAACTTTGCTGCGACACTGTCTTCGAACAGATCAAAATGTAAAAAGTTAATGTACAACACTTGAAAAGTATGCATAGAAATAAGCACTTGTACAATTCACTTGTACCAATTGCATTTGGGCTGTCTTTTTTTAATTGCAAGGCAGCATTATAACATCTCTGCTTCTGTTTGAGCCCCAATGCCAGGAACAGCTAGTCAATTTTACTGCTGTCTATCAGCCAGCATTATCCCATTTTACAGACTACAAGAGAAAAGTGCAAGTGTGTTTTGTAGCTGCAGATGTGCCATTTTGTAGAGCCCTGTGAAACAGAGCACTTCTGGAAAGTGTATTCCTTAGTTGCTGACTAGTCTCATGTTCTCTTTTAAGCTCAGAACATTAGATATGTGTTTCTCAGATGCTTTAGTTTCATGGCCAGGCATGATGAGAGTGCAAACCTACTCAGTAGAGCCTTACTAGAATTTGAGTCAGCTCTCATTTTCCTCTATATGCATTTGTGAATAGATGATAGGTTTTCACTAAGCCTAGAATAATGCAAGTCTTACACTAGATAGGTCTTATTTTTTTGGCTAGACAGTTTGCTGGTGGAAGAAGCTGACACTTGCTGTTTGAAAGTGTATGGTTTAATGTTTTCCCTTTCCTCCTGTGTATGCTGCTTACTGTTTTAGATTCTGAATCCTCTGAAGCACTGATGGAGTCTCTGCAAATTATCCCCTAGACTATGGGTGAAATTGTAATTCAAATGAAATAATAGTGGTGATGATAATAAGACCTGATACATTCTGACTGTTTGTAATGCAACAGACAATAGCTTGATGTTTGCTGTATATGGACCTTTCTCTGTGGAAATTAAAGATTACATATTTTTTTGGTTTTTTGTAGCTGGCTGCATTTTGCTCTAGCTGTGTTCAGAATTCCACATGTATCAAAGCCTAATATGAGCAAATGTTGTCATTGCAGTGCAATTTGCAGACTTCTCATTACTTTTGGGATTGCTTTTCTCCCTCTCTTCTCTTTCTCCATTCTCTTTTTTTCTCCAAGGTCTTTTCCTTCCTGCTTCTGAGTAGGTGTGTTTTTTCATCTCTCACTGGTTGCTTTTGGATCTTACACCCAAAATAGATTTTTTTTTTTCTTTTTAAATAAAAATACTTGAACTTATTTAGGTTTCTCGTACTCAGAGTCAGTAGCCTTCAGTGAACATATTACTGTATTGAAATGAAAATAAAATTCAAATGCGAATTCTGTTTTGGCTGGAATGCACAATGTTATTATTGCATTTTAGTTTTCATACTTAGTAACCTGTGATTTTTAGGGGCTGTGACAAGCTGCATATTAGCTGCGAGAAATGTATACTGTCATCATAATAACTTTTCTCTGCTTTAAGCTACAATTTTACTCCTCAGACTTTTTCTTGCACCATATGTGCTCTTGGAACAGCTCATCTTTGAGCTTCTTTCTATCAGTCACAGAAAGTTCCCTGCATTCTTGACTTTGCCATTAGCTAGAGCTTGAAAAAGCAGTGGAAATATCTTTACCTGTTCCTAACCCCATCAAAATCACAAGTGTAAACTGATTTTTGTGTTTTAACTACACTAGATCATTCAAGAGAGATGGAAGGAGAGAACAGGTCCTATGAGCAAAGAACAATGTTGAAGAAAACTATTACCCATATCTGTATGGATTAGGTTTTGTTGTTTTGAGGTATTAGTAAATCACAGCCCAGGAGAGCGCCTATGTGGGCTATAGAGCATGGGTATATTTTCAAAACATGATGAGAATTCTTCTTCTCAATCTGAATCCTCTCTGTGCTATCAGCTGGGCTCCGCGATACCTGTGTGTATGTTGCCACTGTTTGCACATCCTTTGTTAAGTCCCAGAAGTTTTCCATCTCTTCATTTCTTTGACAGATTCCTTGAGCCAACCCTTTTGTCTCTTCCAGCTGCCCACTAATGTGCTTGCCACAACAGATGCTCTGGCTTCATTCTTTAACACATATCCCAGATACTTCTGTCTTCTCCATTTGGACAGCTTTGGAGATAAAATTTGTCAGGCACTCTATTAAACTTCAGCCATTTGTTGTCACTTAATTCAATTTGACATAATAACTAGTATTTTCCAGAGGTGTTTGCTTTGAAAGGATACTTGCATGTCTTTCTGTCCTTCTGTTGCATTCCATTATCTTGTATTCATGTGCAAGATGAATGTTTGCAGTTCAGACTGTAGATAATGGCCATATTAGAATGCCTATGAATTAAGCTGCCTTCATTACATTATTTCCTCTGGTCATTTCCAGTGGCTTCCACTATCGTTTCAGAGAACAGGGGTAACTGATCTTTTGTATTCCTTTACCTCCTAATAAAGCACATAAGAGAGTAGGGCATCATAGTTCCTTGTATTAGCTTCATGGTGTTACACTGGGGAGGAGGGTGGAATTTGACTCTTTACTTAAGATTTCTATTGATGTTTTTAATTTCCTTATTTATTTTTGAGTTGTTAACTTGCTGCTAACCTGGGGCACCGGGTGTGATAAATAAGCTTCTGGAACATGTTTCTGCTGCATTAACTTGGCTGCCTTCTTGATGGTCTGCCTGTCAGTGTGCCATCTCTTTGCAATTGCATGTAGCTTCTCTGGGTGTTTTCAAGCGGGCGAATCAAAGCTTACTGGCATGTTTTAGTTTCTGAGCCGTATCTGCAGCGCTCTTGTATAACAGTTACTTTCCTCCAGTGTTTGGCGAACGGTGCACGTTACTGCAAATGGGAATGACATTCCGTACGTGTGTAGTAGCAGCTGGAACATGCCACAGCCTTTGCAGAGGTAAGGCAGCCTGGCATGCTCCCGGGGAAAAAATGTTCCAAATCCAAGTGCATTCTGAGGTCATTAATGTGTCACTGGCAGCGCTATAGTTAGAGGGGGCCATTTAATTAACATTAATTGCACACAGCTCATTGTGGCTCATGAAGGATTTACTGAGAAGCACCTCCTAAGATACACACAGCTATGGGGGAAGTGCCTCTTCTCTCATGTACTCAAGCTCCATTTATGTACATTTTTCTATGCATGAGGCAGTGATATCAATATTATTTCTATTTGCATAATATTTGTGGAATGTTTGAGGCATTTTAAGTCCAAGGCGTGGCAGAAGAAAGGAGAGTCATGGGCAGAAGCCAGCTCCAGCATGCATTGTGTCTTAGTGTTGTAGGGCCTTTTATTTATTTATTATATAGCAGGAGAGTTAGAATGTTCTTTGCAGAGAGAGCGAGTGGATTTATCAAGTCTCTTATCTTTCCCTTTCTTCACCCTCCCTTCCCCTTTGTTCACATGCTCCTTTCAGCTCATTTTTGTATGGGTGGTTTTATTCTCTGATAGAGACTGCATTTTTTCCCTTCTTACAGATTGTTGGCTACAAAGAGGAAGAACTGACAGGTTTGAAATAAAGGTAATGATAGGTAATGGTTCGTATAACTCTGCCAGTGCAATCAGAGAAAAGCACTCAAAGCACTTTCATATGATAGCTCCAGCACAAAATAAAGTTAGCAGGTTAAGATGGAAAAGGAAATGAATGATATAAAGGAAGAACTCTGCTGTTTTATTAGAAGAACTAATGATATTTTATGTTTAGGAATGTGCTTTTTAATATTTATTGATATCTTAATCCCATCTGTCTGCTTTTTACAGCCCTTCTGCTGTTTTCCTATTTTGATTCCTATACTGTAACTTCTAAGTTTTGGACTTGAATCCTGCTCCAATGTGTGGACCTCTGACTAGGTCTGATGGCACAAACAGGATTGACTTTTTTTTCTAATTTTTTGCCTAATACTAGTGTGAAAAATAACAGACAGTAGTTATGAAAAATCTCTATTTTTGTCACATCACTGTGTCATCTTTTCTGGTGAAAATGGGCCATGACTGCCTGTACTGTTCTTCATAACTTTAATTGTCCTAAAATGTCAGTGGTCATATGTAATAACATCCTTTAAGAGTAACTGCCCATTTGTCAATGCTCCACAAATTTTTCTTTTTAGCTTAGTCTTTCATCTTTGCATTTATATTAATTTTTAAGTGGACCAGTTTGTACCTGAACTGACAACCCTGCAATGCTTTTACATAGCTGCATCCCAGATCTGATAACTCTTTGTTGCTGTCATTGTTTGTTGTCTTACCTTTGTTTGGACAGCCAGTGTGTAGAACCAAGGTTTTATTTCCACATGAATTATTTTTGTGCCATGGTGATCCATGATGTATATAACTAGTGCAGCTGGTTGTGAATTTTCCAAGTTTTAACAAAAATTAAATTTCCAAACTTTTAAAAGAAACTTGTATTAGTAAAGGGTCCTTTGGTCTAGAACAGAGTAAGAAAACTCACCCTAGAACAGCTGATAGTGTAGTCGTTACAATTGTGTTTATAGTCTTTGGTCTGCCCAGTTTAGGTGAGAGATTTGCATTTTTGATGTCAAATACAAACCCCAGTTACTTCAATGGGGAGACTGAGAAGTCTCCCTACGTTTCTTTTCGTTGAGATATTGACTATTAACCTGATAGGTTAGTGTTTCTTGCTGCTTCAAGGCTTGTTTTCATTTGTGCTGTTAAACTTCAAAAGACCTTAGTTATATCTTGAACTTCAAAGAACTTTACTGACTTTGGATTTGATACTATGTGATGCCAAATGCATCCTGCAAGGTCTTGCATGCTTCTGCTTATACTTGTGCTTTCATGCTAGTTGGTCCTGTTACCTAATTAAATAATTTCCTGGCTGGGTCTCTTGATTGTAAAAATAGTTCACATTAATAAATGCCTTTTAGCACTTCCTTTTTAAATATTTTTTTTTTAATTTGCTACTAAGTTGTCATAGCCCCACACCCTGAATGGATTAATTTTTTTTCCTCCACAAATAGTGCTTCTTCTTAATCATGATGCTGTATGATTGTTCCATTTAGCACATACTCCCAGACCAATTATTTTAGATTGTTCTACACTGAACTGCATTTACCATCTGCTGGCCTCATTACCTAAATAATCCAAATCCTTTGGAATCTGATTCTATTTTTCTTCATTATTTGCTCTGACTGTAATCTTAGTACCCTGTGAAAATCTGGACACCTTGCCATGATTGCTGTTTTGTAAACCAGAGGCACAGGTGATGATTTGACTAATATTAGTATAAGTGTATGTAACATTTGTCTTTGAAATTTTAAATGTAAATTTTGCCCTCAAATAGACTATTTGATCACCAGGTATCTGATCTTCAAAGAGCTGTACAGTTAGGTTTGATCCTGCAAGGTGCTGAATGTCTTAGAATCCTTGAATGATTGGAGTTGGAAGGGACCTTAAAGATCAT
>VXBJ01000739.1:440297-468983 GCA_013400055.1 Nycticryphes semicollaris | reverse complement strand
CAACCTGTATTTGTGCTTGAGATTACCATGTCCCAGGTGTAGGACCCTGCACTTGGCTTGGTTGAACTTCATGAGATCTGCACTTCATGAGCCTACCTCTCAACCCTGTCCAAATCCCTCTGGATGGCATCCCTTCCTTTCCCGCATGTCAACCACACCACACAGCGTGGTTTCGTCAGCAAACTTGCTGAAAGTGCGTTCTATCCCACTGTCCATGTTGTCCCATAACAAAGATGTTAAACAACACTGGTCCCAGTACTGACCCCTGAGCTGTTGACCACAACCCATTGAATGGGGTCATCGAGCCAGTTCCTGATCCACTGAGCAGTCAATCTGTCAAATCCATGACTTTCCAAGTTTGAGACCAGCATGTCATGTGGGACAGTGTCGAATGCTTTGCATAAGTCCAGGTAGATGACATCTGCCCTGCCCTTGTCTACCAAGTCTGTGGCAGTATCGTAAAAGGCCACCAAATTTGTCAGGCATGACTCGCTCTTGGTGAAGCCATGTTGGCTGTCACCAATCATCTCCTTATTTTCCACAGGCCTTAGCCTGATTCCAGGAGGATCCATGATCTTGCCAGGCACAGAGGTGAGACTGACTGGCCTGTAGTTCCCTGGGTCTTCCTTTTTTCCCTTTTTGAAAGCTTACACCGATACTGTCTAGATTACATGAAACATACAAACTGATTAAGTTTCACAGTACTTTGTGAGGCGAGTGAATGTTTCCCTTCTGGGGCCTCTGAGGCAGAAAGATGTGACATGTCACAAGATGTGGTAGAAAGCAGGTGAAAACCAGGTAGATCACATGTCTAGAACTTGATTTATCAGTTAAAATCATCTGTCATAGTATTAACTATGAAGTCTTATAACAGTGTTTTCCCTCTGCCTTGTCAATATTCACAGGAAATATGCATGCCAGCTATCTGTTTGAGGAATATAAATGTCAAATAGGTTAACTTCTATATTGATGAGTGTGTTAAATGTATCCATAGTTCATTATTGACTTGATTTTGAAAATTAATTTTGTGATAGGCCTAACTGCACTTGGCAATTTTGCAAGTTAAATTAACTGAAGACACCTATGTAACGTTAAGATATCTCACAAGTTAAGTAATTAATGTCCTGATATGACCAAAATATTTGCTGCCAATCAAAAACTGTGCTTTACACACAAAAAAACCCACAAATCAAGCCTCCCACCCCATAACCCAAAGACTGAACTGAGGCTTTTTAAAAAGACAAAGCCCATAATATATATCTTCAACTTTTGTTATTTTTCAGTTCTTTTTTTACCATATTTAGTGTGGAATCTGAATATTGCGCTCATAAGGAGCCTTTCTGGCTTGTGCAGTGCTCAGCACGGAATGTGCTTTTCAGCTGGCACTTCATGGCAGAACGTAGTTGCCTCGCTACTTATCTTAGAATCACTGCTGAAATCTAACACTGTTGGCAAATCTTCCTATCAATGTAGCTTACCCAGATTCGCCAGGGATCATAAGCTATTCTGCCAAAATGTGTTTTGGTTTTTTTTTTTCTAGTAAAACTGAGTAATTTTAGAAGTTTTTGCGTTAAAACATATTGTTAAATAAATAAATAAATCAGTACCATGTTGAAGTCTATCAATTAGTTGTAGTCTCTATGCCATAGTGAATGACTCTATGAAGTTTCCCCTATTGATTCTTCATGGTTTTCTTGTATGTAATGTCAGCGTATGTGTTTGAGAGGGTGTGTGAATATGTCAGTACATGAATATGTATTGACATGCATACACACTCTTCAAAACTGGCATGTGTATCTAGGTGTATGTGTATCATGCTGGCATAAACTGTGGAAATGAGCTTTAGGTCTAGTCAAAAGTAGCACAAAATACTTGTCAAACTTTCGTGACAAACATGTTGCTTTTCTTTTGTGATGGTACAGTCTTTGGTGGGGTGTTTCCTAACATTAACCATTAATGTTAACCACTTACTAGTGGAAAAATACTTTTTTTTAATCCACTTATATTAGGAGGAAGGAGAAGCACATTATTATGAAAAGCCTTCAAAAGGGTAAGCAGAAAGTAAATCGTAGGTGAGGCTCAACTGAAATTGAGTTGATGTGTCTCACTAGAATTAACTCACTCACACGTATCCCCCCAAGGACCTCCCTTGTTTGCTCTTGACAGGTACTGCCCATTTTTGAAGAGCGGTACTTCAAAAATCCCCTGTGACTGGGGGAACTCCCTTGGCAAAATGCACTCTGTCCCCTCGAGTAATAAATCATGGATTTACGGAGCAGAAGGCATTGTCACATAGACCTAAATTTAGCTTTTGACTTTTAACTGTTGTCTAGGCAGGTTTGAGGAGACTGAATGATGCCTGGCATTTTGTACTGTCGCATTAATTGTTTGCTTTTTCTTTTTACTTACCATGAAAAAAAATAATTTAAAATACCTACTTAGTGCAGTTTTTCACGTAATGGCTCTGTCAGATTGAACAGCAGAAAATTTAGCTATTCTTCCCAGATGTTAGTTTCAAAAGGATGGCTGTGGGTTTTTGCAGACTCTAAATAGTATGTCCAAACAAGTCCCATTTTTCTCTTGCACCCAGTAAGCAGTAATGTGTGCTAGAAGTGCCTGACATTCCTGTTAATACAACAACTTGACGGAATTTTAGTATCTTACAGTGCCTACACAAAAGTGGATTCTGGCTTCTGTGTTGATTGACAGCCAAAGAAAGTATTTCCGGTCCCAAATCCAACAGGCTCACATTCCACAGTTCCACTGTGTACTGAAATATAGGGGAACATTTCTGTATGGGGGAACTAGGCATTGAGGCTCATGACCTCATGAGTTACATCCAGTTGGCAGCTGGTCATGAGTGGTGTTGCCCAGGGCTCAGTACTGGGGCCAGTTCTCTTTAATATCTTTACCAACAATCAGGACAAGGGGATTGAGTGCACCCTCAGAAAGTTTGCAGACAACATCAATTTGGGCAGGAATGTTGATCTGCTGGAGGGTAGGATGGCTCTACAGAGGGATCTGGACAGGTTGGATAGATGGGCCAAGGCCAATGGTATGAGGTTTAACACGGCAAAGTGCTTGGTCCTGCACTTGGGTCACAACAACCCCATGCAGGGCTACAGGCTTGGGGAAGAGTGGCTGGAGAGATGCCTAGTGGAAAAGTACCTGGATGTGTTGGCTTATAGACAGCTAAATATAAGCCAGCAGTGTGCCCAGGTGGCCAAGAAGGCCAAGAGCATCCTGGCTTGTACCAGAAGTAGTGTGGCCAGCAGGACTAGGGAAGTGATCATCCCCCTGTACTCAGAACTGGTGAAGCCCCCACCATACTGTATTTGGTTTTGGGCATTGAAGTGTTGGAGCGTGCCCAAAGAAGAGCATCAAAGTTGGTGAAGGGTCTAGAGCATGTATGAGAAATAGTGTGACCAGCAGTGCAAAGGGAGTGATTGCACCCCTGTGCTCAGCACTGGTGAGGCCACGTTGAGTCCTGTGTTCAGTTTTGAGCTCCCCGCTATGTGAAGGACATTGAGGCACTGAAGCATGTTCAGAGAAGGGTGACAAAGCTGGCGAGGACAGGTCTTATGAGGAGCAGCTGAGAGAACTGAGGTTGTTTAGCCTGCAGAAGAGGAGGCTTGGGGAGACCTTATCGCTCTCTACAACTACCTGAAAGGAGGTTGTAGTGACATGGGTGTCAGTCTCTTTTCCCACAATAATAACAAATGACAAATAATAGGACAAGAGGAAGCAACCTTAGGTTACATCAGGGGAGGTTTAGATTAGATATTAGGAAAAATGTCTTCACTGAAACATTTGTCAAGCACTGGAACAGGCTCCCCGGGGAAGTGGTTGAGTCACCATCCCTGGAGGTATTTAAAAGACATGTAGATGTGGTGCTTAGGACATGGTTTAGTGGTAACGGGGTACTACTGGGTTAATGGTTCAGCTTGATGATCTTAAAAATCTCTTCCAATCAAAACAACTCTGTGATCTGGATGTGCAGCTCCTCTTACAAAGCAATGTGGTGCTCCATACCCCTCCATATCTGCTTCATTCGATAAAAGAACAGTGTGTAGTGTCTGGGGTGGCTTGTAGGCACATTATTGCTGTTTTATGGGAACAAGAATGAAAACAGACTAAATTGGGCTGCACACGTGTCTTTCAGTTAACTTTAAGAGCTAAAATGGCTTAATTAAAGAAATCCTCAACTTTATATGAAACTCGAGCATATTCAAATATGATAATTTTTAAAACATAATGAAAGTTCGCAGAGTGAAGTACTCACCAAATCTTCTCCTCATCATTTTGTAAAATTCAATAATCTGATATACATCAGAAATAAGAAATGAAAAAAGGGTCATGATGAAGAGAATTTACTTTGTTTTCCTCATTCCTGGATATGAGTCATCAAGAAGACAAATGACCTTTATCAGATTGAATTTAATTTAAGATTCCTTCCGAATGAACATTTTTGTCATGTTTTATCTATTGATATACAATAGGTTGAAGAACTCCTGAACTGATTATTTTTTTTAAAAGCAATTTTGCATTTAGTTAGTCATTACAGAGCATCAAGTAGTCTTTCATTGTTTTGGGTTGTGTTGTTTTTCTAAGCCCTTCCTGCTTCGTAGAATCAAAATAAAGGAAAGAAGACATTAAACATGTGTAGGAGTTTATTTTCAGAACCATTTTCCCCGTAAATAATAATGTTCCTGTTAAACAGTGTTTGTTATGAATGCCAGCTCTGATGCATGGTAGGTTTTGTTACAATCTTAAATTTCATTTAACTGCTTGAGTACAAACCACTACTCACCCAAATGAGCCTTATTACAGTTATGGAAAAAAAAAAAAGTTAAAGGAAATGAGATGTGGTGTAACACTGGTGTGCCAGGCAGTTTCAGGTGCTGTAGTGGCTGTAGATAATGCAGTGAGCTGGAGACACTGCATGCTTGAATATCTGGTGGATTAAAGAAGTAGGATTTAGATTACAAGGTGTTCAGCGCCTGCATCTTTGAGCAACACCAGTTATGGAGTGGTGACATTTTTGTTTTCCAGTGGGAACTGGAAGCAGTGACTGTTTCACGGGAATAGTTCCCTCCTCTTGTTAAATGCATTCTTTTTCTTGTCTCTCAACCGTAACACTTTAACTCTTTTAAGAGTAATTATGTGCTGTATGTTTTTGAACCACTGGCTGTAGGCAAATTGAAGTTGGCATTTCAGAAAGAGGAGGAGGCATTATAAACTCCTGACTTCTTTTCCACTGCCTATAGCTATTGTAGCTGAGGTCATCTAGCCAGTCAAGCAGCAAGTGCATATCACAATGGAGGCTAACACACAGACAAACAAAGCAAACAGATGAAGCAGCTGATAAGAGACAACTACTGAAGAAAAGAGTCGCTCTTCTCAAGAATCTGCCACAATTTCTCGAAGGAAGGAAGTACTGTTTATTTTTTACATTTTCTTTCTTCAAGCATTGCTTTTACAAAGAATTCTGCCATTTGATCATCTCACTAACAACACTGCTGAGAATATTTAAATACATTCAGTTATACCTATAATTTTTCTTTAGCAGATCAAAAGGCAAACAATGACACAAGCATAGTATGATTCTCTCTGAGCTTAAAGGAAAGATCTCAGTCTCTTGTGCAGGAATTCATTTAAGAAAGAAATGTATTTGTATTTTGTATATGCACGTCCTCCTCACAAAGCCAGATCGTTCCTCTTGGAAAAGAAAGGATTTGACTCTTGGTACAGGACTGTAAAAAACCACCGTTTGCTGCCCCTCCAAGTTAACAGGTTACCACCTACTAGTTCTCAGTAAATGCTGAGCCAATTTCTTCTTTCCTGTCCTGTTTCTATGCTTCTCTTTTTTTCCCCACCCACAAGTCACAGCATTCAGTTCCATTGCATGCGATGCAGAGCTGTTTCTGTGTGCCTAAACTGCCTGAAAAATTTCTTCCTGAAAGAATGGATTTTTTTGTCAGGGCTCCTTAAACCATGTGTGATTGTCATATCAATCCCACCTTGTGAAGGCACGTATTATCCATATGTAGTGTTGCATCACCATATGAGTTTGTTGGTTTGGGTGTTTTTGGCTTTTTTTTCTGATGGCTGATGCAAGTTTTAGAATAGGAGAAGAAATTTCTGAAGAAATTTCTGTTGTAGTGAGGATAAATGTTTTGGATTGTCTGCCTGTCCCATTTACACTGAGATAGAACCAATGACCAAAGTTGCAAAGAGGGGAAAGGTGACAGCATCTCCTAACAGTGTAGTGATGTTTCCTCAGGTGCAGGTAGGGGCAAGTATCTGAGTAGCTCATTTTCCTGCCCTTGTTAATCTTGCTCTTTGGAAGGAGCAGATTGGTCACTTTGCTGCTCTGTGCTTCACTTGCTCAAGGAAGCTGAGCAAGAGGAATGTGAAGGAAACCTGAGTACCGTGGTCAGTTCAGAAGAGGAGAAAAGAATTCTGCAGGGTCTTTCCACCCCTCTCTTCCAGGATGGAAGGAAAAGTAAAGACCCATGGGAAGGTTTCATAACAAAAATTAAAGAAATTAAATTACTACAGGGTTAAGGAAAGGGCTGTGGACTGCAAGTCAATTAAAGACTAAGAAGCAAATGGTGGAGTCAAAACTGTAATAGTAGTCAGTCACTTCTTGGGCTGAAAAAGGATAATCAAGAAATGGATCCTCAGGAATCACTATCAGTGAATTGGAGGAGATAAACATTGACATCTCCAAAAATGCAATTGCTAAACTTGTTTCAGAAATCAAATGTGGTGTGCTAATGGTGAGGAACTCCAGCAAGGCCTTATGAAACCTTGGAGGGAGAGAGGGGCAAAGATGGTGGATCGAGCTTTAGAGTAGATAAGTGATATGATGCATCTAAATAAAAGTAATCTAAACCACACCCACACAATGTCAAGGAGGAGTATCTCAGAGTCAGTTGAGTCATTTCTGAAATTGCTGGCTGAGTGGGCAGTTGCAGCAGCCAAAAGAACCACCAAAATGGGGGGACATGAAGGGAGGGCATTTTAACAAGACAGGGGGAAGCATCTTGGTGCTATATGAACCCTTGGAGCTCTACGCAGCAGGCAGTGAACTTGTGGAACATGCTGTAAGAAGCTTGTAGAAGTAGACAGCTTCACCAGGTTTGAAAGGGATTAGATTAAATCACATACAACAGGTCAATAAATGGATACTAAAGATTTAGGCTGGGGGAGTGTGAGAGGAATGGATTGCAGGCAGTGTCAGGCTTGCTTGTAGTTTCTAAATAGCATCTCCTAATGCCACTCCCAGGGACAGGATCCTGGGCTAATGGTCTGCCACTTGGGGACTGAACAGATGGGCCTCTGAGAGATGGAAAGGAACATTACTAACGGGGCACTGGGAAGCACAAATTTCATGGTGGACAGGCTGGTGTGCAATGAAACAGGGCTGTTTTGTGAGCTTGGAGGGGGGAAAGAGGTGGGCCAAAGTGGAAATGTGTGCAGTGGAAAATGTGCTGGTAGCAAATCTACCTTCCTCAATAAACCAAGCCTAGTGAGCAATGCTGATTGTCTAACACATGGAATAGATCCAGTGAAGTCAAAAATGAGAGACAGAACAAAGATGCAATGTAGTAAATCTCTAAGCTACTATATGATTTTTTGATATATGGGCATGATAATATTTTAGTTTTCCTAGAAACGAAAAAAAAAGTAATTTTTAAAATTAGATTTTTACTGCTAAGATATTAGGACTCATAAGTTATTCAGACAGTTACTATAGCTTAAAATGTACTTTTTGTAAGCTGCAGTAACTGACAGTTGCTGTGCAATCTGACTTATACAGAAGTTAGGAAATACATTAGAGGCTTAAGCTTCCATGTAAGTAATCTAAAAGCTACCATGGCTGAAGATTTGTGAAAAACCTACCAGATGCTTCTAAGTGAAGAAAAACCCCCACCGAAACAGTAGTTTGATGAGATTGTTAGAGCTGACTTCTCTGTATCTGGTCTAACTTGAGATGTGAGGGAACTACTAGAGCATTCAGAAAGCAGGTCCATGAAGCAGGGGATCAGATTCCTCAGAAGCATGTGATGTATTAAGTACATAGTTTCTTGTCGGGGCCCCAAGCAGACATACTGAACCTCCTAATAGCACTTGCCTGTGCTAGAGCACACCTGCTATGTTACAAATCCCCAGTTAAGTACCACAGCACTCTGGCAGACTCACAAGTACCTGTGAATGATCGCATTCTCGGTCCCCGATATTCCAAGACAGAACATTTACCGGGTTGCTCTGTGTGCTAATAGTATAAAATCAAGCTCCCGGTTTTTTTAACTCCCAGCCTCTCCTGAGTTAGCTAGTATGTTTTTGTGTTAGTGTTACTGACTTTCTCGTGTTTATGCTGTGAAGTGCTTTTGATGCTTATTATAGGAGCCCTCTCCGGACTGCGTAACTAAGTGATAGGGCAGACATTCCTATGACATGCTGCCTTGCCATATGCATCTTGCAGCTTCATTTGGGTTCTGAAGTTGTAATTGTCTTTCCCTGCCTCTGTTCACTAGCTTTATTTTTGCAGTCCTCTCTCAGTTTCACTGGTCATCCTTGATCTTGTATGTTCCTTTCACTATTGTAAATTGCATATAGAACTACAAGCCATTGCTACTCTCAAAGGCCAGGGAGAGACAGAGGAAAGAATCACAGAGCACTGTATATTTTCTGTGGGTCAGAGCTATTCTCAGTCCTTGTGGCAATGGTGTGAGCAGCTCCCCAGTCAACACCTCCTTGACTGGACAGTCAAAAAGGGGAGCATCAATAATAATAACATTATTATCAACAGCTTTGGCTGATTTCTCTGCCTCCTGAGGAAAAGCAGCCATCAGAAAAGGAGGTTGTACTCTAGGTAAGCAGAAAACACTTGTGGGGGCCTTAGGCTGTAGGCACAGTTACTGTCGATCAGTTGAAGTCAGCAGCTCTGCAGCTGATGTTTTTCTCGTCCATCTTTGAAAATGAAATGTGAGCATTCATGACAGAATCTGTTGCTAGTTACATTCAGCAGACCAAATAAATGTCTCTGACTCCTGAAGTTTCTCAGGTGAAAAGCAAACAAGGAAAACTTGTGTGTCTTCCTCGAATAACATACAAAAAGAGTACTTTCTAAAAAAAAAATAATCTTTATGTGATATTTTCTCTTAGGGCTTTAAATTCGAGGGAGCCTGAAGTAGGTTTGTCTTTACTGAGCCATATCAGAGTTCATGTTCAACATAGTATTTTCTAGATGTTTCAGTCTTGATTCTCTGCTCAGCATCACATTAGGGATTAAGTTTGTTCTGAGGTCTTGGGCCAGATTCCAAATATACATTGGAGGTATTTAAAACTTGCTCTTGTACTTTTGAGGCCACCTGGAACAGTTGTGGAGAAGATCTAGTACATGCCTTAGCTTTGGATGTGCCTCCAGTATCAAGTGCAGTATGCTGTGACATGCCAGCGCCATATTCCTTCTGTCCAAGGAGCTTTGTGTTGTAGTGGAAGATTTAAAACTGAAATGCTAAGGTATTAAGTTGTGAATGAAAGTACAAGCTAAGGTTATGCATGAAGAAGAGATTAGAATGTTCTCTACCTGTACCTCATGTATGGATTTTTAAGGTCACAAAAGTATGTAAGATGTTTGCTGAAGACACAAAACTGGGAGGGGTGGCTGACACATCAGAAAGCTGGGCCATCATCCAGTGAGACCTGGATAGGCTGGAGAGTTGGGCAGAGAGGAACCTGATGAAGTTCAACAAAGGCAAGTGTAGAGTCCTGCACACGAGGGGGAATAACACCCAGCACCAGTACAGGTTGGGGGCTGATTTGATAGAGAGCAGCTCTGAGGAAAAAGACTTGTGGGTCCTGGTGGGCAACAGGATGACCATGAGTCAGCAATGTGTCCTTGTGGCCAAAAAGGCCAATAGCATCCTGGGGTGCATCAAGAAGACTGTGACCAGCAGCTTGAGGAAGGTCACCCTGCCCCTCTACTCTGCCCTGGTGAGGCCCCATCTGGAGTACTGTGTCTAGTTCTGGGACCCCCAGTTCAAGAAGGACAGAGAACTGCTGGAGAGGATACAGCAGAGGACCACNGTGGTTGGACTAGCTGATCTCCAGAGGTCCCTTTCAATCCCATATCATTCTGTGATACTAATATATGTTAGTGGATTCTATTTAAAAAAATAAATTAACTAAAAATTATGGGTTTACTCTGAAAGACAGTGTTTTTCAGCCCTATTTTGAGGAAGCCTTGAAGAACTACATGGTCTTATCTCCCCTTCATCTAGATTCCTAAGCACGCTATAGAGAAGATGGAGGTGGCCTTCGCATTTCTTTTGTACAGCATGGGACCCATACACTCCTTTTGGAGAAGGTGATAGAACAGAGAAAAAATTCTGCAAGAGCAAAGAGATTAGGGCTGCTAAAAGTAGGAGATTGTGTATGAGGGATGTTTTTTTCCTTGGCCTTTTTTTAGCGCTAATAGTAGATTCTGTAGGTGTACAACTGCTGACAGCCACACATAAACACTGCTGCAGAATTCCACTATCCCTACTGCAAATTTTGGGCCTGTTGTGCTGTAATTTCAGAGCTTCTGTTTTTGTGTATCTAATTATAGATCTTATTTTGGTGTTGAAATTTTAACAGGTGGCTATAGTAGACACAAATTTAGCTTATGGAATCATAAAAGTTAGCGGTGGAGACAAAGCTGGGTTGTAAACTGATGGTGATTTAGTTGGTTTTTTCCTATTAAAAAGAAAAGGTGTATAAATCCAATTGGGACCCCTCTGAACAGAAAAGTTAAAATGAAATGCAGAGTACCTGTGCTCCACGCATGCACCAACATTGCAAATATGGAAGAAATTATAAACAAGAGTTAATTGCATTGCAAGTGTACATAATCTCATGAACTATTCTCCACTGAAGTCATAATTAAACGTCTGCATTCACAGAGCTGCCCAGTAATGTTTCCTAGCAGCACTTATCATCAAGGACTTGGCATTAGGTTAGAATGGTTTACATAGAGCCAGTTAGAAATTGCAATTTTCATCAAGCAGTACAGTACTTTTGTCTGTTCTGATTAAGAACAACACTCATTTTCTAGCTTAAGATGTAGTGACAAGCGTCAAAGCAATTTTTTCATTTAACAACATATTGAAGCATCAGTGCTGCTGGTTACAAACAGAGGAATATCATAAAGCTGATTCAAGCCAAGAAGAATGGATGTAATTGTCATGTCCATAACCTGGGATTTTGAGGCAGTAAATTTTGAAAGCTATGTAATTTGAATAGTTGAATGATCTTTTTCCCTGCTTCTACCCCCACTCCTCTTACAAGGGAAAAGGATCTCCAGTTTTGTGTTGCATCTTATTTTAGCTAACTAGCCAAGGGACGTAAATGGCAAGAAATCATATTAAATTTCCCAATACCATATGCTAATTCAGAGGCAGAACAAAGAAATTTAAAAAAAAATTTGTAACTAGTTCAAAGGTAATCTCTCTAGTGATGACAAAATTTAAGCTTCATCATGAGTGTGATCATGAAATGCCTACAGATATCAGCCCACATTACAATCTGCTATTTTGTTTTGAATGAATGTGTCGTGACTAGAAGTTTAAGAGGTAACTACAGATAAGATTGAATGCAGCACTTTAATGATATCCCTTTTCAAGTTAGCTGCTGGAAATATTTTCATTTAATTTGCTGAAGTCCATTGAGATGATAATTTTATTTTGCTTTACATAACATTAACAAACTTGTGATGTTCAAAAGCCAGTGCCAAAATCTTAATTGAAATGGTTTTTTGTTTTTTTTTTGTTTTTATGGTCTTAAGCATGTTTTTTGGAAAGGAAGCATCCTGTCCCAAATAATTTTATCTTTGATCTTTAAATTCTGCGACAAATTCAGTTGGAACATTTTGCATGTGTTTCAATTGTGTAGTGAATTTGCTTTTCTATGATACTCTTTTAATATGTTGTACCATAACACCGTTCATTTGGAAGGGCACACTTGCTGGGGTTTGTCCCAGAGCATTCATTCTCATTTCCCAGAGCAGGATGGAACTGCTTTTTATTCTTTCTCAACAATTGTAGTAAATTTCATTTGGAATACTATACTTGTGTTAGTTGTAGTAAGATGGCTTCAGCTCAAGTATTTTAACCTTTATGAAGTGTATGTCTAGCTTCTGGTCTGTGGGAGTGCAAAAGTCTTCTGCAGGGGAATTGGCGTGGTTTCATCATGCAGAATTGGGATGTGTGGGAGGACAGGAACTGAAGGGTAAAATCCAAAGAGATCAAAAGAAGGATATACATATCTTTTGTTAGTGAGAACTCAAATCTGAAATAGCATCTTTTTGATCCTGTAAAGGACAGGAGCAAAGCAGTGAATTGAGATGGGAGGCATTGGTTTGGGGAGCTGGCACAGTATTTCTTCTAATCCTTTCTCTATCATCCTCTGGGACAGATGTAAGTTACAAACAGAGTTGAGCTTGGTCTGCTCATTCTCAGAGCTGGCCAGACATGAGCTTGGCTTGGTGTGTTAAGTTAATGTGCTCTGTCTCTCATACAGCCTTTTGAGGCCATCATGGAAAAGCTTACACAAACCTATACACATTCTTGTAAATGTGTCCCAAAAGGGAACCTGCACCTCTGTGTTTCCTCTGTGAACAGAGCTACCTATGTATGCTGGAGATGGGAGAGGGACATGAAGCTGAGAAACAGATCTTGTAGTTTTCACTCTTAATCTAGAAAGTTGCTACAACTGAAATAAGTACTAAGGACTCTTGAGTATGGTTTTCACATCAAAACTTTTAAAGAAAACTGTTAAATCTATGTAAATGCTACATTGCTCCAAACCCATATAGCCATGATGTTTACTAAGTTTTATTTCATTTGATTCTTCATGCTGCGCTCCAAAGTTGGTTTTGATTTTTTCTTTTGAAGCAAGGAATAAGGGTTTGCTAATTTGTAGTCCTTACTAGGACAGTTTCTTTGGGCTGTTGCTTCCAAATAATCCGAGTAGCAGTTGACACATGAACCTAGTTGGCAAGGATGCCAGTGTAGCTATTTCTTGACTGTGATGCTAAGTAAGATAGTGAAAACATTTTCATACTGGCGAGCTTTTCATTGTTATTTGCCCTAGAGTCACTTTCAAATAGCTTTAAAAGAACATGGAAAGTAAATCTATTGTGCAACGAAGTTTGAAGACAACTAATTATTTCTTATGTAGATAGGATTTGATTACATATTATTAATATCTTTATTTCCCCTCAGTATTCTATATTAAATAAAAAGATTTACTATTAGCTGAAAGCTGAAAAAAACCCTCAACAAAACCAAGCTCACCCCCTAAAAAACGCCACCCCAACCCCTTAGATGTTTTCCAAATTAAATTTCATGCCAAGATTACTAGCATAGAAAGATTCCTTTGCATTCAGATCAGTTGCAGTCAGGGCAAAGCAGTTCTAGAGACTGGACAAAACTTTCTGAGTTATTATTTAAATGCAGGTTCCAGAAGATGTTTTGTGACTGAAGATGACCCTCCATCTGCCCTCTCCCTTTTCTGCCTTGTTATTGATTTCTTGAGGTGTTCAGGGCATTAGACACTGAATGCTGAACATTGCTTGATGATAAACTGCAGAGCCTTTGTTTGTGACCCTGTATGAGAAGAAATCTGAATTTGGAATAATGAAGCTCTGACCTTCAGTGTGGAGCAACACTCGTACTGCTGTGTGCTTATGTATGTCTCTTTCTGAATGAGGTGCTCAGTGTTAGCAATTTGAGAAGTGAGTGGCCTCAGTAGCAAAATGGTGATGGAAAAACCTCAGTTAAAAAAACCAACTGCTTTATTAGGTCAGGGTTAGATTCTTTCACCATTATAGATATCATAAAAAGGGGCATTAAAGTTTAGATGTTTATAAACTTATGCCTACTAGAGCTTTTCTGAGTGAGTGGGTTGATCAGTCTTTATCATGTGGGATCTTAATTTGCAAAGCTGGCTTTCTTCTTGCTTTCAAGGAAGACTTAGGTGTCCCAATTTATTAATGCAATTGCAGCCTTCAATAGCAGCCAATAGCCTGAGGTTATGTGATACTACATTCCCCACCTGGCTGGCCACTGGGAAAGAGAAGTCATTCATCCAAGCTACTGGCACTGTTCTTTGACTTTCTGCTCTGAAAGCAAGAATGGTTTAGCAGGTCCAAAAATTTGAGTTTTCCACTTCCCATCCTTCCTGAGCAAAAAACAGGCCTGTCCCTCAGATCTTCACTCTTTCTCAGCCTTTCTTCTAGGCAAGTAACAGTAACCTCTGAAAAAGTACCATAATGAAGTTCCCCCCATGAAAGACCCAGGGGAGTAAAAGACCCCCTGAAATTGCCTTTTGCCACACTTAGAAAAGTAAGATGGGTGGATGAAAACTGTATGAAAACCCTATCTAAAGCAGAATGCAAGGGGCAAGTACGGGTTCACATCAGGAGCAGTGGAAGGCAGGAGAAGCGGCACGGTTGATGTTGCCTGGCTGACTGAAGTGGAGATGATGGCTGAGGCTCCTAAACTTCATTGACAGCAGTGCAGAATTTAGATGGGTTTGGCATAAGCATACATTACTGCTGAACTGGGACCAACACATGTATTACAGAGAGGCTGCAGTTAAGATTTTTTTTTTTGAGAAAAAACTATGAAGGGATATACACAAATCACAGAAATGCATGTGATGTCTTCTCTGTTGGGATTCATGCCAAGATGGCTCCAATGAGGGTCAAAAATTGCATTATTCAGTTTATAGCTGTGAGGGTTCCAGTACCATGATTGTTACACATGCTGTGGGTGAGGAGGGGGCATTACAAAATGACATTAGACAAACCACAAATAGAAGATATTTTCAGAAGCCTTTTATTTTATAACAATCTTGTCACTTTGGAATAATGAGAGAGTGTAGAAAGTATAGGTTAGAATAAAACCAGTCTGTCCCCTTTGTGCTGTCCTCTGTTAGGTAGGAAAACTTCCCAATCTGCGTGCTGTGAGTTCAGTACCGAGACAGGCATTTTCCTCATTGCTCCAGCCTGGGGTGCTCCCACTCAGCACAGAGTAGCAAGAGGTAACCGCCTTTCCTGGAATTGTGGAAACATTGAGGAAAAGCCTTTAATCACAGACTGGAGGTGGTATATGGCTCAATTTTGTGGGCTTTCTAATACATTGTAAGCTGAATCTCAAGAACAGCTCATTGTATTGATAGTACAGGCTAAGGAAAAGAGTAACAACTAAAATCAGCTTTACACTACTGTGATCCTCTTCCATCTGACAAACCCTTTTGTGCAGAAACAGACTTTGATCAATGTTGTCCTTATATATAATGAATATGGTTCTATTTCCAGCTATGCTATTTTCCAGAAATATATTTTCCACACCACCACCATGCAAAACTGTTTTTTTGCTTTAAAATTGTGAATTTTCTTTCCTATTTTAAATTGTAGAACTGTGATTCATTTTAATAAGCTATGATATCTTTGCTAACTGATACACGAGTGCATATTCAGGTTTCTCAAGAATATCATTGGCTGCATAGGAAATTGAACTCTGTCTTTCTATCAAGTGTATGCAATCAAATATCTGACTGGGTTGACATTTTAGCCTGCTTATACAGCGTGTTCTCTGCTACAACTCTAGGTGAGACATTCTCTACTCGGGTAGTATGTCTTTGTATTAAGCTAGGTACATGGGGGCAGGAGTAGAAGCAGCACTTGTCTTGCAAAATACGCTATTGAGCTGTATTGATTTCTCATTTAGCTGTATTGGGTGTTCCCCCGGGAAATCCATCTAGGTTTCTAGTTGCTCATGAGAAGGCTGATTAGTATTATGTTATCTAATGAACGCATATAGGCACCCAGGGCTTATGCATCTTTTATGCACTCCATGAACAAACCAGAAAAGACATCCATGCGAAATAATGAACTGCCCAGCAAGTAAATCATGGAGCTTGTTGGACTGTAGAATTAAGTTATTTTTCAGTTTTTGGAAGGCAGAAATAAACAATGGATTAGTAATTTGATTATTTTCTGTGTTTTAAGCCAGCTGCGTACTTTGAGATTCTGCAGCGTAAGATAAGATGGAAGATACATATGATTCGGAGACCTGATGAATTAGGTGAGGTGTACATGGCCAGAACCTTCAGCTCCACTTGATTTGGTCTTGGATTCAGGTTTTGTCACTATATGACCACCCAGGAGTTCCAGATTTCTGCTGAGGACTTTCTGCCTTTCGTGTAACCTTTCCAAATATTTCACAAAGGCAACAATGGCCCATCTCAGGAATGCTCTGTTACGATAGCTGCTCTGGCTGCCAGACTAGATCTGTAGGCCAGTACCGTTGCCTGTCTCCATTTTATACCGTGTAGATGTCAGTGGTGGGTGCATGGCAGCTACTTTTTAAGGAAGGTGAGACAGCTAGTGATGAGTTCAAGCTAGAACAAAGTATTTTTTCTAAAACCAAACCAACAATTACTGTTTGGATCATAGAAAGTCAAAGTTGTTTGTTCTGAGTGCCCAAGTAAAGTGCTTTCAGAGAGAGGGTGATGGAGCACTCGTATTTCTTTCTGAAATCCATGAAGAATATCTTCCATTCCATCTTCTGCATTTTTCTTCCTATGGTTCCTCTGATCCATGTTGCAGGGAGCATTCTTGATTTTCAAAGTTAAATGTCCAGTTGTGCATTTGCATTCGTGGGAAGAGGGGAATGTTTCATTCACTGCCAAGGTATGCTTTTAGGAGTGGGAGTTTCTGTTCCTGAGGACCAACTGACATCACATCAAACAGGACATGCAAATTTCCACATATTTATCTCAGAAATTTGTCTTAGAAATGCTAAGCATAAAAGTAGGAAAACTGGGATGTGTGCTATAATCATAACAGCATTACAAAATGTTCTCACATTCTTTCTTCATGAAGTATGCTGAAGAGATCTTGACAAGGAATAACAGCAGTCTAGCCTGCCATTGCGGCATTAGTCATGTAATGGCTTTAAAAAGTAAATCCTTCAGTGGTAGTCTCCTCTAGATTGGACATTATACATTTTTTTTTCTAGATTTGGATTTGTGTTTGTCTGGAAATTTATAGTTTTTTGGTCATAGTTTGTATTTCAGGAAAGCTTGAGTGAGACTTTACCCTGTCCATGTTACATTGAAAAAGACTTTCTGTTTTATTTAATAAGACCTATGTTGCCATTTATTACATGAGCTGCACTTAAGCATACTTCTTACAAGTACTGTATTGTCACACCTTCATCTCGAAGCAATCCAGAGAGAAAGTATCAGGCAGAGAGAGTGATTCAGATTTGTATTCACAGAGCTTCATATAATCTAACTGACAATTGTGCTTCCTCTTTAACAGAGAAGACGGGTGAGAGTGCAAGGATAAGTTTGAGTTTTACTTTTAAATGACAATTGTTGTTTACAAAAGCAATAATTTTTACATGTAATTAAGCACAGCTTAGGCAAAGGCAACGTGTAACGTGTTGCATACCTCTAGATTTGTGGTCTTATTTCCATTGCTCTCACCTGGTCATACTATACTGTCCATGGAGGAAACTCTTCTGTTGCTTTCCCAGTGCTTTGGATCTCTCTTATATGAAAGTTTTTATATTACAGCTGCCCCAGGCACGATGACAGTCCTGGCAGTAGATTACATAAATAATTGCAGAGTGAAGCTTAATACAGGCATGGTGCCTTTATAAAACAAAGTTGGTCTTGTAAAACGAGGCCTTTCTAAGTTACTGTAATGGAAATAAAAGGACAAGAATGAACATCCAAGCTTATCGCTTACAAAGCAAATAAACTGCAAAAGGAAAAGCAGTATCTTGAAGAAAAGAAGGGGTTATAGGATACTGTTGAGAGTTTTAGACAGGCAGAATCGCTATCATATTCAAGTCCAGCGGTCAAACCTTTCCCTAGCATTAGTTGTTTTGATTGCATTTCACACAAACTGAATTTTGCTAGCCACTAATGGTGTGGCTTCAATAACTGGACAGATGACTCTTTGTCCTGCCAAATGTGTTCT
This sequence comes from Nycticryphes semicollaris, assembly GCA_013400055.1. Classification (NCBI taxonomy): domain Eukaryota; kingdom Metazoa; phylum Chordata; class Aves; order Charadriiformes; family Rostratulidae; genus Nycticryphes; species Nycticryphes semicollaris. The sequence goes on along the minus strand of VXBJ01000739.1, from coordinate 450,934 downwards.
CATCTATGGTATCACCATCTGCTATTTTAAATGGGAGAAGCATTGTTAGTGTCTCTTGCCAGATGTGGTTTAAATCTCTCAATTACTCCGTGGTAATAAAAGTGCTTTTATAGGCAAGTGACTTGGTTTGTATAGGTGAGATAAAGTTTGCAAGGTTGCTCCTGTTGAAAAAGAGCTGAAAAAAGTGATACCTTATCTGGACATAGTGTATACCATATACTTGTAGTAGAGTTATGCCTGCCTTTCAGTATCATAAAACGTTTGCAAAAAATTAATCTTTAATACAAAAACTGTTCCAGATAATTGAATGGCGTTAATTGTATTTCAAACCCTCATTCTTAACTTTTATTTTCTTGTTTAATATGTAGAACACTCTTAAGCCAATACATATATTTGAATGCAGAAAATATAAATATCACTTTCTTCATAACAGTTTGTGGAAAAAAACAAATGAATTTTGCATTTTGGATTCTTCTATATTCCTATTTGAGTATTGTTTATTCTTTAACGTATTCAAGAGACAATGAATTTTTTTACTCTTATTTTTAAATAGCATTTGAAGCAAAATTTTTGTTATTAGATGGAGTAATTTTCATATTAAAAAGCTAGATGATTTGCCTGCCAGAACACTCAATCTCTAGAACATTCTTTTCTTCCTGGGTTGTTTGGTTTTGTTTGTTTTTTTTTTTTTAATTCTATCTCTGAATTTGATTAAAAAGGGTAATATTGGTTTTATTTGTTTTCATGGGGTAGTTGCTGAAAGCCCTGAAATGAAGAAGTTTAAACTTTAGCTAATTCAGCAATGTATTATTTTAGCCATATGATTATATCACAGTTTGGGGGCATATCCCACCTGTGGTCTCTCCCCTCAGTTCCCCAAGAGGATTCCTTCCATCACCAAGCTGTGTTTTTCTCAAAAAGAAGCCCTTTACTTCAGTGTGTTCTAGGCTGGGTCAGCAGGCTAACACAGGTTGTGGTCACAGTGACAGTGGCAGCGCCCTTCCCTTTCCACCTTCTCTTAATTGCCACTTTCTGATGACAGGTTAGGAAATATCTCTTCTCTCTAGGTGAAACAACGCAATTCCTCTTGGGCTAAATTTAGACATAAAGAATAGCCATCCCACTTGGCCTTTTGTGCTAATGAAAGTGACAGGCATCTACACCTTTTGCCTTTGGGAGCCCGAGACTGGTAGCCGATGAGAGCGACCAAAATTGTTTCAAAGCAAGTGTTATTTATTCACTTGATGGTATACAGGCTGTTATCATTTAACTCCTATTTCTGATTACTATCACTATGTTCTGACTTACCTTTGCCTTAATCTTTCTTTTAATCCTTAGCAGTAACCTTCACCTATGGATGCAGGAGAAACCTAAAAGGATTCTTGGAGCTTTAAGTTGCCACTGCATGAAGACTCATATGCTTATCACTCTTTCCCCTTCCTTCTTCTGAGGATATATTTGCAATGTCTAAACTTTATCAAGGTAATAGGGTATCTCTGTCTGGTTTGTAGAAAAACGTCTGCTGAACTATTGGCACAGCTCTTGGTTTTTTCCTCCTGTGCAGATTTCTGCTTTGAAGAAATAATAGAATGATAGAATTGTCTAGGTTGGAAGGGACCTTTAAGATCATCTAATCCAGCTGTCAATCTAACTCTGAGAAAAAGCTGTCACTAAACCATGTCCCCAAACACCATGTCAACCTGTCTTTTGAATACCTCCAGGGATGGTGCCTCAACCACTTCCCTGGGCAGCCTATTCCAATGTTTGATAACCCTTTCTGTGTGAAAATTTATCCTAATATCCAATCTGAACCTCCCCTGACACAACTTGAGGCTATTTCCTCTTGTCCTATCACCTGTGACTTGGCAGAAGAGACTAGTCCCCACCTCTCTACAATCTCCTTTCAGGTAGTTGTATCCCATCAGTCTCCTCTTCTCGAGGCTGAACAACCCCAGCTCCCTCATCCTCTTCTCATAGGACTTATTCTCCAGACCTTTCACCAACTTTGTTGCCCTTCTCTGGACCCTTTCCAGCACCTCAATGTCTCTTTTGTGGCAAGGGGCCCAAAACTGTACTTATTTTTTATTTATTTCTAGACATTCTAGACTAGCACATTAATAACAAGGGAGTAAAACTGAAACATGCTGTATACTTAAAATATAGATAACACCTCACTCTTCATTTTATTTAGTGGGTAGGGCTTTCTTTCATTGCAGGAATCTATCGCAATGGTGAAGTTTGGCAAAGGAGAGGAAAACCTGACTGTACAACCTCAGTCTAAAAAGGACACAGGCTTTGTGTTAGCTACAGTGAGAGGCATGCTGAGTATCAGACCATAAATGATAATTTATATTTAATTTTTAATTTATTTCATTTAATTGTTAATTAGCACATTGGTTTACTTTCCTACTCAATTTGTTACCTCCCTATTCCTTTTCTTGGTAGGGGTGGGGGAGGGGGGAGTAATCTGATACTGTAAATTCTGAACAAGCAATGTCCTAGGGACACAAAACTTATTCTATGACTGGTGTTTATAAATCACCCCCCGCCCCGTATAGTTCCTTCTAGGAACTCTGAAATCATCAGTGTTTTCCAAACATGCTGCTGGTGAAGGTAATTATTCAATAAACCAATTCTAATTTAATCTCTGTTCCGTGTGAGTTATAAAATTGCTTGCTTTGGTGTATGTTGTCCGAACCCTAATTGCTACTGTATGTTAGTTGGTGGCCGTCTTTTCTGGATAGTCTTCATTCTAGCTAGTCTAAATTCAGTTTATTCTATATATAAACTGGAGCTCACTTCTTTAGAAGCTCATTTGAGGTATGTACACCTAACCAGTATTTCTACCCAGGAGATACTTAGTTTCAGTTTATAAATAAATCATAGAATCATCTAGGTTGGAAGGGACCTTTAAGATCATTGAGTCCAGCCATTAACCTAACACTGCCAAAACCATCACTAAACCATGTCCCTCAGCACTACATCTACCTGTCCTTTAAATGAGGATGGCAATTCCATCACTTTCCTAGGCAGCCTATTCCGATGTTTCAACCTTCAAGGAAAAGATGGACTGTCTTACATAAGGAACTGGATGTCTTAACTCTTTGTTTAATTATATGCTTAGGAATAGACTTAGATGACCCAGTTCAAGCTTTCTGAAGATTTAATTTCCTCGGTATTAATAACTCTACTTTGGTCTAAGAGGAATTGGGTCCGTGGAAAACTACTATCCATGTTACAATTCATAGTACTTTTCTCTGTAATTTTGATAATCAGAATCTCAAAAATTGAAGAAATACAATTATGGTGACTTGAAGTGTGACTTCAAATACTCTTTTCTCAAATTACAACAAGCAACATAAATAAACATGGACAAACAAGAAAAGGTTGTGGGTTTTGGTTTGATACTGGCAATTACTAATAAAACATGGAAGTTTTTGCATTAGTGCAGTGCTAATGATGTTTCTTTTTGGGGGACACACAGAGAATCATTTTGGTAGGACTCCATATAACATGGTTATCACTGTAACTTAGCAGGCATAGCACTACGCAGTGAAAGCTGCAGCGCTACTGATTTAAGAGATAATCGTCTAGGCCTGTCCCAGCGTGTCATACTAAACTTTTCTCTGATGATTTGCAGTACAAAAGGGAGAGGTTTATAATCTTGAAAGGTACAAAAATTACACTAGTTTGACTAGAGCTATGGGAAACATATCCATTACATGGCTCAGAAAAAAGGGGTTATGATCTAGGAGGGAAAAATAATCTCTAGGAAAATTAGTTTTCCAGAATATTTGAAAAGTTAATAGCAGGTTGGGCTACGCACTCGAGTTGTGTATGTACAAAGCTAGAAGTTTTCAGCTGGTGAAGCTTCAGACTTGGGGAGGTTCAAGAGAAAGCTATGTGTAGGGAAAAACTGATAGAATCCAGTCACTTATGTTTGTAGCAACAAGTAGTACTTGCCCTAGCAAAAATAATCACTCTGGCTGAAAAGTGGTAGCTTAGAGAGTTTAGGAGTTTGGAAATGGAGTATGGCTATCTTTATCTTTAGATTTCTCAATTAAATTCAGTCTTAGTAGTGACATAAATTAATTTGTTATGAGATGGAAAATTTTGACTTAATTGGTCACTGTGGAGTGGATTAGTGAGACCAGTCCATTTCTTGGTGAAGAAGCATCTGCACTCAAAAAACTTATCATCCAAACTGGCACTAATTCCTGTCCTTGTTTTCAGCCTCAGCAGAATTGCTGAGAATCAATTGGTCACAGACTGATGCATCCATTAAGTCCTGAACACAGTCCATATAGATGATGGTTCAAAAATGTTAGTATGTCACTCTGGATGGCAGTTGAACTGTCTTGTTGCTGAACAAAGGATTTCAGAGCTGTTAATGAACTACCTTGAACATAACTGTAAGTTCATTTGAATGTGATTTTAAAAAGTTAGCTTGCAATATGGAATGCAAGGTACCCACTTTCAAACCCCAGGTGCTCACTGTTTACGGAAGCTCTGTTACATGTAACAATAATGCATTGGAATCATTGGCTGGCAGCTGTGTATGGCTTTAGCACAGTATGGCAGGGCAAGCTAAACTGTCTTCACTTGAAGCCTGTTAGCACATCCACAAGTGTTCTTGTTTTCTATTTTCTTTAGTTATCAGCAGCAATGGCATTTGAAAGGTTTATGTTCTGGCTGTTAAAGGAATTATTATGTCTGATGTCAAAACACTGGGAAAAGGGTGTTGTGTAATGTCTATTGCCTAGGCAGTTGATGGGATCTAGCATAACCAAGAGCTGTAGTAATGGAGTTGGAAAGTATTTTGGAGGCTGCCCAATCCTTCAACCATGTCTTTCACTGCTGTGTACCGAAGGTAAAACATAGCTCTGATGGATTCTAGCCAGCTCACTTTGCATGTGAGAGACTTATTCTGCTGCCTTTGCAAGGTGTATGTTCATTCTTTTCAATATTCATAAGATACATGAAAGGGCTTAATGTGATTTAAAAAGAAATAGGATTAACCAAACTGTGAAAACTTAAAGGATTTGAATGGCAGTAGAAAAGGGCACTATCAGCAATGGAAAATACCCTTAGTTTAACTGTCTGTAGCCACAAGTACACTTGAAGAGCTCTGAATAAAAAGTATTCCAACTCTTTGCAATACTAGTTTTCCTTTTAACACCTTTTCACTCTTGGTCAGTTAGAGAAGGCCTGCCAATTTGTGACCTGGAGTTTTGTTTGCCATATCCTTACCCTTTTGTACCTGCACCTCCTGTTAATGCCTGGGAGAAGCTGCTATTTCTGACAACATCAACGAAGTTTGTTTTGCTTTCTATCTGCTTGGTGAAGGGAAGACCATGTAGTAAAGGACTGCCTTGCATTTCAGGAATTCCTGAATCTCTACGGACAATGTTTTGATTAAGATGTTGGGCTGAGGTTCAGGACCGTTGTTTTGAGTACTTGACTGACAGAATTCTCATGTGAATTTTGTCTGTCATGACTTTTCTGGATGTAAAGGAGAGGAAAGTTGCTCATTTTGCTGCCACGCGTTCCTTGGTGCTGAAACATTAATGTTTTTAAGAATTCTGACATGCTGCAGAAAAAGGGGTCCTGTAAATATCTTCTGAAACACTGACTCCTCCTATAAAGTCATCCTCTTTTATCTGTGATGTAACATCCATGTTTTGTCTCTAATAAACGTATGAAGTTTGACAGTACTGGCATGGGGAATACTAAATGCATTAAATGTTGGTGTAAGGAATGATGTTTTACGGACTGTAATTTGTCACATCAGTATAGCCCCCACGCTTAGCAGCCTTACTAGTGGTGGGAAGGCTTCATGCTGAATGCTCAGATTGAGTTATTTTGCAGAGATCTCCTCCTTAACTCCATCCTTTGGTTCCTTCATGGAGACAGCCACTTCCAGGGAGGGTTCATCTTCACAGACATTGGAGTAATTTTAGCATTGAAAATTTTGGTATTTATAGCATTGAAATATACGTATCTCAGATGTTGCAGGAAGAGGTGGCTCCTTTAGCTCCAAGATTAAAAGGCTCAGGCTTAGAAAGAAATGACAAACATAGTCATAAAGACTGTTCGTTAAGGCAGCATATTGTAGAGGGAGCATAGAGTACTCAGGTGCAGGACCAGATCCCAGGAATTAACCTTGTCTGTTTTGCACACTGGAGAATGAAAAATCTCAAACTCGGCATCCACTGAACGCTGTTATCAGTTGTGCTGACAAATTACTGGTCCGTAGGGAGAACTTGTGAGGACCGTTGTCTTCAGTTCAGCTGACCTTGTGTTTATATTGTGATGAAGTACTCGGGACACACACTGCATGTAGTTTATTTTTCCAGATTTTTCCACTTCACTATTCTTTGTGTGTTAATTTCTGGCCTGTCTGTCTTCCTGTCTGTCTTTATATGCATATATACACTAATGTGAAAAAAGTTCTGCAGTGAGAGCCTTTGTGACTCTTTAGTTGTAAACTAAGTCGGTGAGACACTAGCATTATAGATTTTATTTTGTGAGCTGCTTATGCTTTTCTTTTTACTAAAAAGCTTAGGTGTACAACACAAAGGGTAGTTCAGAATTGCTGTTTAATATCTGACCTGTTGGAGAATGGAGGGAAAGGCCGGGGGGGAAGAGCTTCTGCCTGTTGCACATGCACAGGAAAAAAATCCTCCTGAGAAAGAAGCAGCATCATGAAGTTAAAACAGTCCTTGTAGTCTTGAGGATTTTTTTCTGTCTCTGAGAAGAGTAAGAAAATATTTTATTCCCTGAGGCTGAGAGGCAAAAACAACTCTGGAAAAGCAGAGTTATCTACACTTCTTAAGCAAAGAGTAGTGGAAGGGGTGTAAATTTCTCCTCTCTCGGCTGTGCTGTTGATACGTGCTCATGGTACGTGCAGTCGTGAGAGTACAGCATGTATTGGTAGTACAGTGAAGTTAGTTTAGGCTACTGATTTGACAGAAACTTCCAAATATTCCGAAGTAGAGAAGCCACAGAAGTTTGTTTTTTTAGTAAGTAAATACAAAGATAAAATCTTGAGCATAAATACATAAGGAACAACTTAAAAGGATGTTTATAAAAGCGGATATTTAATAAACTGTTCTAATACAGAGTTCAAGATTTCAATTCTTATTGATATTAGTGGAAAAAACTTGGTTGGCCAAGTCCCAATGGGATGAACATCTGGCCTATTACCTATTTCTGTAATAAAATCTAAGAGGGAAAAAAAATTAATTGCTAGAGATGCTGTGCAATAATGAAATAATTCATATTCACTCCCCCTTATTCACTTCTACCTCTGATAAAACACTTACAGAAATATCATGTGCTACTATATTTATAATCCTCCTTAAGATGAATACAAAAACTCTGTACTCACAGTAAGGAAAGTGTGTTAATATATAGTTGAGGTACAAAGAATACTAATGATGTTGATCTCTATTTTTTAATAGAGAGTGCTAGAAGGCAAGTCAACTGAAAAGAACAAAAGATTATCTGGGTTCAAAACAAGCAAGTAAAAATGTTGGAAATTTAATTAATCCCCTGCCAATTTGTCTGAAAAATACTTAAACTTGGTTTCCTCGGACTCCAAAATTTTGAGAGACATCATTCAACTGCTGATGCAATTGGATTTTAAATTACAATTTTTTTTGGTACATTTAATTGGTAGAATTAGAAAATATGAACATTAATGGGGGGAAAAAAAACAGGAATGGGGATGCAGTTTTTTTTAATGCAAAGATTCAGAAATTTGTAGAACAGCCTCTTTTGAATGCTGACATTAATTTCACATGTGCCTTAATATAATTCCTAGCAAAGGATTTTGCTCCTAGTGCAGAGTCTATGCAAAGGCGACAGCTGAGTGTTTATGTGGAGCTCTCTGTAATAGAAGATGTATAACTGCAGTGATTTAAAAGGAGTATTGAAATAATTATGCTCTGAGGGCACAGTACTCCACTAGCATTACTTACAGTGTGAAAGATTAGAGGAAGAAGACAGTCTCTCATGTACTCCATAGATTACCCTTACCTTAATGTCATAGATAAAGTTCTGGTCTCAGAAGGGAGAAAGCCTGCAACTACTATTGGGTTGTAGTAGAAATAAAATAACTTTTCTTTCTTTTGGTCATTCAAGGATTGGGTTCTACGTAAGACCTTCTTTCCCCCTTATCCCCTTCCATGCCAAAGAGAATGATTTGTAACTGAAATCTTCGGCTGTGTAATGGCTGAAATGAGACAGTGGTGCAGAAAGTTAGTGTTAATTCTACACAGCTCTAACGCTGTGATTGTGTAGGGTTTCAGAGAAGTACATTTTTGAAGACTGAAGCGTAATGTGTCTATAGAGTTGATTGTGGCTGTATCTATAGGACTAAGCAGAAGTAATTTGATTTTAAAGCAATGCCCAGGTTATTTTACATTTATGGATGGGTAGATAGGATATGAGGTGGTTTTGGCCCTTTGATTTTTAAGGTATGACTATCACCCTAATACAAAGATAAATTTATTAGGATATGCAGTGTTTGGAATTCATTGTATGACTGTCTTTCTGTTTTGTTTTATTTTCTTTTTTTTTTTTCTTAATTTGTTTTAGTGCTACTAGACTTTGGTCTTAATTATACAAACAAAAATTTAAAGAAAGTACAGAGTTAATTTTGCTTGCCTGAAAGGTATACAATATGCGGTTTTAAAAAATAAATAAATAAAAATATATACTGTCTGTACCCAAAAATCCTGCAGAAAATCTCAGTACCTACAATCATACTCTGGTATTTGGATCAAAGAGAACAAACTGCAAAACAGCAAGTAATAGGATGCCGAAGTGTAGCCTTCCTAATCTAAGATACAGCGTAATACTATTTTCATTTTAGTGAATCTAGCCAAGTTTATAGCTGCATTACCATTCCCTTCTGTGGTTTTGACAGTGTAGGTATGTTCTCATTGGAACTTTTGCTCACAGGAGGCCAGTCTGAAGAACTACTTCTATTGAATTGATATTGAGACATTTTAGCAGCAATGTATAATTTTATTAATTAAAAAAATTAATATTTACAGATCTCTAGGGTGAAAGGTATCCACTCAAGAGTTTTAAGAGATCTCTCAGTTACGAAATTGTTGAGATAAGAAGTGAAATCTGTTACTTACAGTACCCTCAGAATTGAAAAATCAAAATCTATGCACATCTTTAAAGATCTGTAGGAAAAAAAGAAACCAGAAGTCTGACTTGCACTCTGGGCATTTTAGTAGAAAAAAAAATTAATTTCAGTTCTGTTTTATGAGCATGAATTAAACATGCTTATAAAAGGGATTTTGATTCCTCACCCCCCATTCTTCAAGAAAAATTATAACTCACCAATATAGTAGATATTTTTTTCCTGGAGTTTTTAAATAGTGTCAATAAGCATGAATACGTGTGATCTGCTTAGTACAGTATGCTGAGATTCTTCAAATGTCTTTTGAAAAGAGCCCTTATAAACAGCTCTTGAAGTAATTAAGCTTGATGAAGTGGAAAGGTCTTCCTGTGGATGAATAGTTACTTAAAGACAGGAAATGAAGTTGAGGTAAAAATAGTCAGCTTTCACAATGGAGAGAGGTAACTATTAGAATCTTCCTTCTAGCACTTTGATTCTGGGATTTTGTCATTTAACAGATTTATGAATGAGCTGGAAAGGGAATGAAATAAAAGCATACTTAACTGTATTTAACTCTGGAAAACATGCAGATAAAAATTTTGTACTATGTGTTTAACAGCACTAGCCATAAAATACTTCTCCCAGTGCATCTTTAAAAGAGTATAAAGTTGCCTAGGGTGCTTCTGACATTTTTGCAGTCATGTCTGTAGTTCCTGGACACAAGCTTAGCTGCTGCATTTAAAGAAAAGACACAACCATGGCCGCCTTTTAATAATTACTGAGTATCATACTGTTTCCGTAGAAAGCTATTGAAATTTATAGCATGAGCTGGCCTAATGCTGGTACCAGTGCCGAGCGTGGACATTCAAGGGAGAGGCAGTTTAAAAACCTGTCCTCAAGGCTGTCTGGCTGTCCTGAAAGTTCTCAGGCTTTCTAGTAGTCTAGAAGTTGGGATAAGTCATGTTTCCAAAAGTTCTCTAGTGTAGTAGAGTAGAGAAGAGTAGACTAGAGTAAGACAGTGTGGGTGGATACTATGGAAAGCCTTCATTTCCATGGTATGAAGGACACAAAAGAAATGGAAATATGTGGTGTAATTTGCTAATATTTTCTCCTCTCGAGTATTCCAGATTTCATGTTCAAAAATATGAGCTCAATTTTGTGTGTCATTAGAATTAAGGATTATAAAACTGGGGATTATTTTATGTTGCTGATTGCAAAAATATTTGAAACTAAATCCCATGTTTTTGCTTTCCTATTGTCTCTCATTTTTCTATGTAAACGAAGGTAAAAGTAGTAAATCCTTAGTTGAGTCACTAAAGGCTGACCAGAAAAAGGAGCCATTGCAGTGTATAGAAGTAATAGCTGCTCATTAAATCACTTGATTTTGAGAGTAGAATGACTGAAATAAAGAATACTGTATTCCTAGTTTAACATGGTTCATTAGGTTGAAAATGATTACTGTATTCTGAAACATCTCTAATTAATTAAAACCTAAACC